>MCJB01048621.1:0-21514 GCA_002018475.1 Nicotiana obtusifolia | reverse complement strand
CCCCCCCCCCCCCCCCTCTCTCTCGCGCACACGAAGCAGAGCCATTGCCGGAGTTGACTGCCGGCCAGGCGACCATCGCCGCTCCATTGCAAATACCTTTTACGACCAGATCTCGACGGATCTCTTTAGACCCGGTCGAAAAATGACTTTCACGATGGACCCTGTTGAGTTTTATGTTCATCTTCTCCCTCTTCCATCGAACCAAACCGGATCTGGCCGGAGAAGAATAAATGTCGATGACTTTTTCCTTGAGGTTAGGTGTTATTCCGGCGTTTGCCGTTGAAGTAACTCCAATAACTCGCTACTGTAGACACCTCTATTGTCCGATCCAATTTTAGAAATATTTTTCGGGTTTTATTTTGTTCTGGTTGTTCGCAGTTTGGGAATGTTCCTTTGCCGGTGCTTTTGTTTCGTCAATGTTTTTGTTGTGTAGAATGTTCAATGTTGATTTTCTACTGCTTCATGACTTCTTTGGCGGATTTTTGTACTATTTTCTGACTCCATGTTGATTATCATTGTTCTTTTTCTAATAATTTTGTTGTCCTCTCCATTATTGATTAATTACTGTTTCAATGGATACTACAATGTTGGCACATCATTTATGCTACATTACAGAGGGCCTTGGCCAAAGAAGATACTAAATTTGAGGCCTCTGCTTCCATTTTTTATGTTACTTCATTTGTAGTTTGTTTGTGATTTTCATTCATTTTGATAACTTCTAATGCTATGTTTCTCCCGAAAATTGTTGACGCCAATTTTTGTGATTTTGATAACAGATATTACACCGGTTAATTGGCGCTGACTTTTGACAGTGTTATAGTAAAGGCCGATGAAAATAATCCTCCGATTGATCCTCCAAATCGGGCCCGAAAATAATGAGAAAATGAAGATAATCATGGAAAAAAGAAAAAGATGGCAACCGTAATGAACCTCCCCTTAATTAAATATACAATCCAAGCCTCCCAAATAAAATTTAAATTATTTTCAAAAATCTTTTCCAAAAACATTTTCAGACTATTTTCGAAAACCATTTTCAAAAGTATTTTCCAAAGATATTTTCAATAAACCATTTCACACTTTATTTGTTTATTTTTATTTTAAATTATTTCATTAACATATTTGTCTTCTTTATTTTTGTGAGGTACCTTACTTGGAAGTTACTTTTCAATGATGTCTCTTGGAGAAAAATAAAAAACAAATCACCGTCAAATCCCCACTTTGTACTTTCTGTTTTCGGATGTACTCAAAACGTAAAGTATAGTAAAGTCGTAGATAGATGTTGTATTTGCTTGCTTTCTTTGGTATTATCTATTTTCTAAACACTTAGGGCGAATCACATCTAGTTAATAATCGGATTACTTGCAATGTTATGCAATAGATAATTCATGAAGTTTGCATACGATATTGAATGTATTTTATAACATGATTAATTAATTTAGGATCGGTATATATTTGACTAACTAAATTAGTCGTATACATAAAAAAATAAAATAAACGTGTCATCTTCTTTTTAAAATAGATAACTTTTATTCTTTTACAAGCATACTAGTATGCTTTTCAAATCAATCTATTTGTAAATCATTCTTTAAGTAGGCATGACTTGTAAAAAATCATAGTTGGACCATCATATTTTTGAACATTTAGGCCTTGTACATGTTTGGGCTTGACCCGAACAATTGGTATCTCAAAATGTTCTTTGGTTATTCATTATATTACAATACATTTTTTTCATTATAAATGTTTATCCTATACATTTATATGTTTCCTTATATCATATTCATTATTTACTCATCAAAACAATCCTCTCACTTTATTCATTATACACTAAGATTATTTAAAGATAATTCTTTTCCCATTTTTGGTCAAATATTTTGAAGTTTCTCTTTCCTTACATTTGGCCATTCACTATCTGTGGAAAAAAAAAAGGTTCAAACTCCAAAATTAATAAATACCGCACAATAATGAATGAAAGAAGTAAAAATTTTCTAATGGTCTTGTAGCCTCTAAACATAAGTACAGACGTCTCCGTACCGATCCGCAAGACTCTACTAAACTTGCTTGTGACTCGTAGAACCTATGAACCTAGGACTATGATACCAACTTGTCACGACCCAAATCAAAAGCTATAGGGATTGATTTCAAATGATAAAGCTATGTTCTTTAACCAAAATCAAAAAGTCAACCCCGAGCCCACGTCTCAGAATCTGACAAAATTTATAAAATCCGAACATCCATTCAATAACGAGTCCAACCATACCAAAATCAGCCAATTCTGACCTCAAATCGACCCTCAAACCCTCAAATCTTACTCTCCAATCCTTAGTCTAAATTCTCCCAAATTTCACCTTAAAAGCATATAATCTAGGTGTAGAAATCATGGGTATTCAACATTATTGGACAAAAAGTGATAAAAAATGGCTTACCTCTTGATTTGTAGTGAAATCCCTCTCAAATATTGCCCCTAGCCGAGCTCCCCAAGTCCAAAGATGAAAATTTTACTCTAACCCACAATTTGGGATTTTAAATAGTCCGCCAAGTGGTTACACTACGCGATCGCGGCATTACCCACACGATCGCGAAGAACAAAATATTAAGTGGCCAAAAATCAACTAGGCAAACGCACTCCACAGGTCGCGAACACGGTTAGTAATTCCCCAAACCTACGCGGACTTACTCATGCGATTGCATAAAGCAACGCGTATGACTTCCTAGGCCCCTTCTCCTTCATCACGAACCAGCAACACTCATGCGTTCACGAAGCACTAACTCCCCAAGCTTCGCGATCGCAGTCCAATACTCGCGAATGCATAGAACAACTTCACACGCCAGCCTCAACCCTTCGCGATCGCGGCCCACTTCACACGATCGCATAAGAGGAAACCAGATACCTGAAACATTAGCAATTCTATAAGGCCAAACTCAAATTTGAAATCAATTCGAAACTCATCCGAGGCCCCGAGACCCCATCCGAACATATCAACACATCCTAAAACATCATACAAACTTAGTTGAAGCCTCAAATCACATCAAACAATATCGAAAATACGAATGGAACCCCAATTCAAGCCTAATGAAATATTGGATTTCCAACTTCTAAAACCAATCCGAAACACACCAAATCAACTCCGATTGACCTCAAATTTTGCACACAAGTCATAAATGACACAATGGACCTATTCCAACTTCCGGAACCAAAATTCGAGCCCGGTAACAACAAAGTCAACTCTCGGTCAAACTTCTCAACTTTGCAACGTTCGCCAATTAAAGCCAAAACGACCTACACACCTCCAAATCAAAATTCGGACGTGCTCCTAAGTCCAAAATCACCATATGGAGCTATCAGAACCATTAAAGTTCTATTTGGAGTGATTTACACATAAGTCAATATCTGGTCAACTCTTTCAACTTAGGCTTCTAAACTTGGGACTAAGTGTCCCAATTCATTCCGAAACATCCCCCGAACCCAATCGGAAAGTTACATAACAACAAACGAACATAGAATAAGCAATAAATGGGGAAACATCACTACAATACTCAAAACGACCAGTGAGGTCGATACATTCTTTCCCTCTTAAACAAACGTTCATACTCGAACGGGTCTACAATCATACTTGAAGCCTCAAATAGGTACGGATAGCTGCTCCGTATCTCCCGCTCAGTCTCCGAAGTAGCCTCCTCGACTGGCTGATCTCTCCACTCTACCTTCACTGAAGCTATATTCTTTGATCTCAACTTTCGAAACTGTCGATCCAAAATAGCCATCGGCTCCACATCATTAGTCAAATCCCATTAACCTAGTCGTGCTGAAGTCCCAAACATGAGATGGGTCACCGAAATACTTCCGGAGCATGAAAACATGAAAAACTAGGTGAACACTCGATAGACTAGGTGGCAGTGCAAGCTTGTAAGCCACTTCTTCAATGCTCTCACGTACCTCAAAAGGGCCAATATACTGAGGGCTCAACTTGCCTCTCACGGAGCATATTTGCCAATGTCCGTCACTAAAGGTGGAATGTTGTACTCAACTCAACCCGTGTGCCTAACTCTCGCTGCACTGCTCTCCAAAACTACGATGTAAACTGCGGGCCCCGATCTGAAATAATGGACATCGGCACACCATGAAGGAGAACAATCTCGCGGAGATAGATCTCAGCCAACCGCTCCGAGGAATAGGTAGTCTCAACTGGAATGAAATGTGCGGACTTAGTTAATCAGTCCACAATCACCCAAATATCATCAAATTTCTTCAAAGTCCGTGGGAGCCCAACTACGAAGTCTATGGTGATACGCTCCAATTTCCACTCCAGAATCTCAAGTCTCTGAAGCAAACTATCCGACCTCTGATGCTCGTACTTCACCCGCTGACAATTCAAGCACCGAGCTACAAACTCCACGATATCTCTCTTCATTATCCTATACCAATAGTGCTACCTCAAAAACTGATACATCTTCGTGGCACCTGGATGAATGGAATACCGCGAATTGTGGGCCTCCTCAAGAATCAACTCACGAAGCCCATCCACATTGGGCACACAAATCTGACCATGCATCTGCAACACCCCATCATTTCCAATAGAAACCTCCTTGGCATCACCGTGCTGATCCGTGTCCTTAAGGACGAGCAAATGGGGATCATCATACTAACGCTCTCTGATGCGATCATATAAAGAAGACCGAGAAACCACGCAAGCTAGAACCCGACAAGGCTTCGAAACATCTAACCTCACGAACTGATTGGCCAAGGAATGAACATCTGATGAAAGCGGTCTCTCACCAATAGGAATATATGCAAGACTACCCATACTCACCGCCTTTCTACTCAAGTCATCGGCCACCAATTGGCCTTCTCGGGATGATACAAAATGGTAATATCATAGTCTTTTAACAGCTCCAACCATCTCCGCTGCCTCAAATTTAAATTCTTTTGCTTGAACAAGTGCTGAAGACTCTGATGACATGTAAATACCTCATAAGACACGCTGTAGAGATAATGCCGGCCAAATCTTCAATGCATGAATCATGGCTGCCAACTCTAAATCATGAACGATGTAGTTCTTCTTATGGGGCTTCAACTGGCGTGAACCATAAGCAATCACTCTACCCTCCTGCATCAAAACACACCCAATACCAATTCGAGAAGCATCACAATACACTATATAAGAACCCGATGTTAAAGGCAAGACTAGAAATAGAGCGATGGTCAAGGCAGTCTTGAGCTTCTGAAAGCTCTCCTCACACTCGTCAGACCACCTAAATGGAGCACCCTTCTAGGTCAACCTGGTCAAAGGCGCTGCAATGGACGAGAAACCCCTTCACGAAGCGATGATAATATCTGGCCAAGCCAAGAAAACTCTGAATCTCAGTAGCTTAAGACAATCTGGGCCAACTCTGAACCGCCTCAATCTTCTTCGGATCTACCTTGATCCCCTCACTAGACACCACGTGCCCAAAGAACGCCACCGAATTGAGCCAAAACTCGCACTTGGAGAACTTAGCATAAAGCTTCTTCTCCCTCAATGTCTGTAGTAAAATCCTCAGATGTTGTGCACGATCCCCCTGGCTACGTGAGTACCCAGGATATCATCAATAAATACTATGAAAAACGAATCAAGATATGGCTGGAACACACTGTTCATCAGATGCATGAATGTTACTGGGGCATTGGTCAGCCCAAAAGACATCACAAGGAACTCATAGTGACCAAAGCGGGTCCTGAATGCCGTCTTCAGAATATCAGAGTCCCAAATCTTTAACTGGTGATACCCATACCTCAAATTAATCTTAGAGAACACTCTAGCTCCCTGAAGCTGGTCAA
Source organism: Nicotiana obtusifolia (assembly GCA_002018475.1). Taxonomy (NCBI): domain Eukaryota; kingdom Viridiplantae; phylum Streptophyta; class Magnoliopsida; order Solanales; family Solanaceae; genus Nicotiana; species Nicotiana obtusifolia. Next base: position 15,699 of record MCJB01048621.1, on the reverse strand, counting down.
ATAAGTCTTTAATGCGTGACAAAGGCTGCTTGTTCTTGATCATAACTTTGTTCAACTGCCTATAGTCAATGCACATTCGAATAATACCATCCTTCTTCTTCACAAACAGAATCAGTGAACCCCAAGTTGACATACGAAGTCTAATGAATCCCTTATCAAGAAGCTCCTGAAGCTGCTTTTTCAATTCCTTCAACTCTGCTAGTGACATAAGATACAAGGGAATAGAAATGGACTGAGTGTACGGCACCAAGTCAATACCAAAATCAATGTCCCTGTCGGGTGGCATGCCCGGAAGGTCTACAGGAAACACATCCGGAAAGTCTCGCACTACCGAAACCGAATCAATAGTAGGAGTATCGACACCAATATCCCTCACAAAAGCCAAATATGACAAACACCCCTTCCCAACTATCTGTTGGTCCTTCATATATGAAATCACCCTACAAGGAACATAGCCTTGAAAACATCTCCACTCGATCCTAGGTAACCCCCTGCATCACAACGTCACGATCTTAGCGTGACAATCCAGAATAGCATGACATGGGGACAATCAATACATGCCCAGAATCACGTCAAAATTAGCCATACTAAGCAATAAGAGATCAAATCCCATCTCTAATCCCCCAATGTCACCACACATGACCGATACACACGATCCACAATAATAGGATCGCCCACCGGCATAGATAGGTGAACAGTCAAAATAGGACTCATAAGGCATATCCAAATAACGAGCAAAATACGATGAAACATATGAATAAGTGGAACTAAGGTCAAATAATGTGGAGGCATCCCTGTGCCACGCTGAAACAATAAATGTGATCACTGCGTCTGAAGCAATGGCCTCTAGCCTGGCGGGAAAAGCATAGCATCGAGCCTGACCGCCACCTAATTGGCCACCCCCTCTAGGGCGACCTCTAGCTGCCCGAGCCTTACCCCAAACTGGCTGAGCGGGTGGTGTAGCTGCTGGTGCTGGCATCATCGGTTGAGAACTCTGCTATGGAACCCTACTCAATAGTCTAGGACAATCCCTCTTGAGGTGACTCAAGTCCCTGCACTCGAAAGAACCTATCCTCTGACGGAGCTGCTACCCTTGATAACCCAAAGAACTACCTGTAGAAACCTGGGAAGACGAAGCATGGTACGAACTCTATGCTAGTAACACACTGAATGATGACTGACCCGAACGAGCACTGTAGGAACCATGGCTAACTGATACACCACGATGAATAGGACGAGCCACATAAGCGGGCCTATAAGGACGACCCCTGCTGTGATGGGACTGGACTCCAAAAGAAACACGGCTGAAACCACCTGAACCACGAGGCCTCTTGGCCTCCCTCTCCTTACGCTCCTGGCTGTGAGCCTGCTCTAGACGCCTAGCAATATCAACCACCTCGTCAAACCTAGCACCTGATGCAATCTCCTGAGTCATGACGAAGCGCAATCCATAGTTGAGGCCATCAATGAACCTCCTAATCCTCTCCCTCTCAGTGGGAACCAACCATATCGCGTGACGAGCCAACTCTAAAAATCTCATCTCACTGACATACTCTCCTGACATAGCTGCTCAAACTGCCTATGCAACTCCTCCCTGCGGGTCTATGGAACAAACTTCTCAAAGAAGAGAACTGAGAATTCATGCCACATAAGTGGTGAAGCACCGGCTGGCCTACTTAACTCATAGGCCTCCCATTATCTGAAGGCTGCCCCTGACTGTTGAAAAGTAGTAAATGAGACTCCACTAGTCTCCAGAATACCTGTCGTGAGAAGGATCCATTGGCATCTGTCTAAAAAATCCTGAGCATCCTTTGACTCAGCCCAACTGAAAGCTGGAGGCCTGAGCCTCCCCAAACTGCTATAGCCTCTTCTGCTCCTCATCACTCATAGGTGGACCCACCTGGGCCTGAGCAGCTGCAATTGGCTGGGCTGGTAGTACCCTCGGTGTCTGAAGCCCCTGACCACCTACTCTGGAGTACGGGCGGCGAGAGTCTGAGCACCTCCCCTGGCCTAAGAAGTGGCTGGTGCAGCCTGAACTGAAACCGCTCGATCAAGGCTAGTGCATATAGTCAATATCTGGGCGAGAGCCTCCTGAAGGCTTGGAATCACAATGGGCACAGCTGGTGCCTGAGCTGGTCCCACAGGCTCGACCACATCTCATATCGGCTCCTGAGCTAGAGCAACTGGTGGCTCTACAGGTACTTCTCTAGCTGTTGTACGAGCTGCACCTCGGCCTCTACCGCGGCCCTGGCCTCTCGCGGACCAAGCTGGTGGTACTGGTGGCCATCCGCCCGATCTGATAGCACGTGTCCTCACCATTTGTGAGAGAATAGAATAATAAAAGTTTAGATTTTCGGAATCAACAAATCCGCACGACAAGAATACAAGAAAGTGAAGTTTCTTAATGGTTCAGTAGCCTCTACAATAGAATATAAGTTTGAAACTGAACAACAAATACACTGTCTAAACTGTAACAATAGTATGAAAGGAAAAGACAAGTCAAACTGCGACCAAGGATGCAGCTCTACCTCGCCTCTAGCAGATTGTCCAACAAGCAAGCCTACTGCTGATAACTGATCCTCACACCTAGATATGCACAATTAAGTGCAGAGTGTAGTATGAGTACAATCGACCCAATGTACTCAATAAGTATCGTAAATAAACACGGCGGGGTAACAGAAATGCAAACTATTAAATGATGCTAGCTATCACCTATGTAGTTTCCTATTCAAAACCAATATTGAAAAATAGTTGAATCAAATCATAAGTTCAGTAAGAAAACATCTGTGTGTGTTTGTGTGTAGTTTCTCAAATACTCTGCTTAGTCAATACTCCGCACATAGAGATGATAGGCAGTTAAATCAGACAATTGATCAAGAAAATTGCAAGTAAAGATGAAATGCAAAATCCAACAGAACACTGGCTAGATTTCCTCAACTTTTCCATACTCGTACTGTACCACTTATCAGTTCCACAATAACTGCGTGTACACCATCAGGAGAGAAACATGAGAGGGTGACCCTAGGGGGATGGATTCATATCCACACGCCGCACGGACAACTCCTGTGCTGCACGGAAAACTTACGTGCTAATAATAGAACCCGCAAAGACAACTCACGTGTTGCATGGATAACTCACGTGCTAATAACATCAGTATCTGGATCCGCACGGACGACTCACGTGCCAACAAACACAATCCGCCAAGTGTGGTCACAGGCGCAACAATACAATCTGCCCAGCGAGGTCACAGGCACCCAGTCCAATCATATCATACAGGAGCAAATAAACAAGTATATGTGTATGTAATGAATGAATAACAAATCTCATACTCCTGGACTGGTATAAACGACATGCTAAAGTGCCGGCATGTGCAAGGTGTACAACCGGCAATTTCCACAGAAAATAATATTATCAGTTCATTCAGGGATTAAACCCCTATATGGCCTCAAACATGGCTCGAATAGTTCATAATAATGTCACAAATGTGCGAAGCATCATAGCTTAAGGTTTAACAGTCAAATTCTAGGCCTACCGAGAACGTAGCTATCATAATAATTTGGGCAACTAGTGCCTTAATCGAGTTTAAATAAGATACTTACCTCAAGCAAATAAAATCACTCTGCCAGCAAGCCCTTCCCACGCGTATCAATCTTCGGAAGGCTCGAATTTAGCCAAAAATAACATAATACTATCAATATAAGCTACAGGAATTGATTCCAAATGATAAAGCTAAGTTCTTTTTCCAAAGTCAAAAAGTCAACCCCGGGGCCACGTCTCAGAATCTGACAAAATTTATCAAATCCGAACACCCCCTCAATAACGAGTCCAACCATACCAAAATCATCCAATTCTGACCTTAAATCGACCCTCAAAGCCCTAAATCTTACTCTCCAATCCCTAGTCCAAATTCCCCCAAATTTCACCTTAGAAACACATAATCTAGGTGTAGAAATCAATGGGTATTCAATATTATTGGGCAAAAGTGATCAAAAATGGCTTACCTCTTGATTTATAGTAAATCCCTCTCAAATATCGCCCCTAGCCGAGCTCCCCAAGTCCAAATATGAATTTTTTACTCTAACCCACGATTTGGGATTTTAAATAGTTTGCAGAGTGGTTACACTACGCGATCGCGGCATTACCCATGCGATCGCGAAGAACAAAATCATAAGTGGCCAAAAATCAACTACGCGGATGCACCCCACAGGTCGCGAACCCGGTCAGTAATTCCCCAAACATACGCAATCGCGGACTCAGTCATGTGATCGTGTAGAGCAACTAGTCGGACTTCCTATGCCTCCTTTTCCCTTATCGCGAACGCGGCAACCCTCATGAGTTTGCAAAGCACTAACTCCCCAAGCTTCGCGATTGCAGTCCAATACTCGCGAACGAATAGAACAACTTCACACCTGCCAGACTCAACCCTTCGCGATCGTGGCCCCCTACAGGATCGCATAAGAGCAAACCAGATACCTGAAACATCAGTAATCCCATAAGGCCAAACTCAAATCCGAAATCAATCAACTCTCGGTCAAACTTCTGGAACCAAAATCCAAGCCCGGTACAACAAAATCAACTCTCGGTCAAACTTCTCAACTTTCCAAACCTTCAACTTTCCAACTTTCGCCAATTCAAGCCAAAACGACCTACGATCCTCCAAATCAAAATCCGGACATACTCCAAAGTCCAAAATCACCACAACGAGCTATCGGAACCATCAAAACTCCATTCTGGAGTCATTTACACATAAGTCAATATTTGGTCAACTCTTTCAACTTAGGCTTCCAACCTTGGGATTAAGTGTCCCAATTAATTCGAAAATATCTCCGTAACCAAACTACCACATCGGCAATCACATAACAACAAACAAACATAGAATAAGCAATAAATGAGAAAACGAGGCTAACAATACTCAAAACGACCAGCCGGGTCAGTATAGTGTGATAGCAACTTAATGTAGTAAAACCCATCTCTGTCAACAAAATACCAAATTAGAGTGGGGCATGTGATAACATGTCAAATACAACCAATAACTCATAAAAGTACAAGGAGAAAACTTTAAGAAACAAAAATCTGATTAAAATAACCCCATCTCAACATAAAAACAACATCAAGTAAGACACCCTGAAATATCACATAGCATCATCAACAACGTCACCCTTATTCCAACACATGTGCACATACAAATGATATGCCTCCCTTATTTTACTACATGCGCATATAGCCACCCTTATTTTGCTAGGTGGGCAGCCCGAGATAACGCCACCCTTATTTAGCCCCACACGCACAAAAATAGACATAATCGCAGCGAAGACCTCGTGCTGACACCCCTAATCAATCACTCAATATGTCCACATGTGCCACAATATCACAAAATAATAATACCACAGTATCATCAAGATATAATCTCACAACTTATCAATAAAAGTGCATGAGGACATAATAATAACATAGAAGTGCGGAGGAATGTTCAACAAATAAAGCATAACTATGGCTAAGTCAATATAGTGATCATGATCATGAAGTCATAAAGTGGTTTAAACATGTTTAACATAAAGTTTTTTATCAATTTAAGACATATTAATAGCCTGTAGTCTAATCCGGTCATAAACCACACATAGCACTTATGTAGACGCTCGTCACCTCGTGCGCACGTCACTTTTCACATAACATAGTTTGACAATTTAGGCTAAATCCTAAGGGATATTCCCTCACACAAGGTTAGGCAAGATACTTACCTCAATAAGACAAATCAGTACTCTAAAAATCCTTTGCTGCGTGAATCAACCTCCGGACGGTTTGAATCTAGCCAAAATAACATAACATATCAATAAAAGCCATAGAAAACAACCTCAAATAAAGTTTCGATCTTGAACAAAAATCAAAAAGTCAACCCGGGCCTACGCTTCGGAATCCGATAAAAGTCACAAATTCCGAACACTCATTCCAATACGAGTCCAACCATACAAGTTTCATCTAATTCTGAATCCATATCGGGGTTCAAATCCCAAATTTACACTTTCGATAAGGTTTTACTAAAATCCTCAATTTTTCACTTAGATTCATCATTAAATTGCTAAAATAATGGTTATAATCATGAATAATAATCAACTCCGAGTCAAAAACACTTACACAAATCCAAATCCTGAAAATCCCCTCCAAAATCGCCTAAATACGAGCTCTCAATCTCAAATATGTTAAAATAATAAAAAAACCCCGAAATATAATTCTTATGTAGCTGCCCAGTGATACACTTCGCGATCAAGGGACCTACTTCACAATCGTGAAGCACAAATCAAACGTTGCATCAGAAAACCCTACGCGAACATGATGCCTATCACAGCTGGGCCTACACTAAGGCGATCCTTCACACGCGATCGCGAAGGGTAAAGGCCTGACGCACCCAACTAGGCCTCCCTTCTACGCGAACTCGATGCCCAGGTCGCGAACGTGAAGGCCACTGCCCCTCAAGCTACAGGAACGCGGCCTCCCCATTGCAAACGCGAAGGAAAACATAACATGACACCAAAATACTCTCCGCAATCGCGACACACCATCGGCAATCGCGAAGAACACCAGGAGATATCAGTTCCAAATCATGGTGAAATGACCCGAAACCTATCCGAAACACACCCGAGGCACCGATACCCCATCCAAACACACCAATCAATCCCAAAAAATAACACGGACCTACTCAAGACTTCAAATTATACAAAAAATCATCAAAACAACGAATTGATCCCAATCCAAACTTAACGAACTAATCTAAATTTCCAAAGTCAAAACTTACGTCGAACATGCCTAAACAACTTGGAATGATCTCAAATTTACACACAAGTTATAAATCACCATACGAACCTACTCCAAGGCTCGGAATCCCAAACGTACATTGATAACCACAAGGTCAACTATGGGTCAAACCTATAAATTCTAAACTTTCAAACTTTCAATTTTTGCCAATTAGAGCCAAATCACCCTCGGAACCTCCAAATTCAAATACGGACAAAGCCTAAGTCCAAAATCTTCATCCGGACCTAACAGAAACATCAAACCACCATTCCAAGGTCAAATATATAAAAGTAAAACTTTGTCAACACTTCCAACTTAAGCTTCCAAATTAGGAACTAAGTATTCCAATTCAATCCAAAACCTCCCTGAAATCAAGTCAACCATCCCCGCAAGACACATGATAACCAATACACCTACGAAAAGCGTCAAACAGGGGACCAGGACAAATACACAAGACGGCCGGCCGGATCGTCACAATAATCCATGTACGTAATATAAAAAAAATTGAAATAGAGACATATCTTATAAGATACATTATATATGCTTGAAAATTATGCTCAATTATTTTATTATTTCAACATTATATCATATGCTTAAAAATTATTTTTTACTCTTTTATATCATAAATAGGATTTATTTGTTCTATAGTTAAGTCCGTAATATAGGTTAAAAATATATTAAAAAATTAATTTAAAACCTAAAAAACAACAACAAATATTAGTAATTTAGAGTGCAAAATAGGTATTTGACCAGCAGAAAGTATGAGAAATCTGGTTACCGACCTTCCGAGTGCTATATGCATAGTTAAGTGACTTTTGTGTTACAAACAAAAGAAACATGATGTTACTAGATAATAAATAGATAGATATTTGACCATTTAAGTAATGGATTCGAAAAAAAAGACTAACTCTAGAAATAAGACTAATGCACTTAGGCTTGAAAATTTGCAGACAAGAAGGAAAAGGCGAACATAATCATATAGCCTTTTATCAGAATAATTCTGATACAGTTCAAGAGCTGATCTTATACACGAAGTAATGCCCATCTACAATATTTCCTAGTACTTATGTACATGATTATACAATCTTCTCAAACTTTTGTCAATTTTAATTAATGAAGATCTAACCTAAATAATCATCCACCCAATTTATTAAATTAACAATAGCCGGTGGATGTATAATGGGGACAAATTGCAGGAGTTGGGGGATAATTGATGGTAATGGGGGCCTGGATGAGTAGCGGGGATGCGAGTAGCATGTGGGCTAGGACAACAAATTGCATTAGGGAAACAGCTAGAGAGGTATTAGGGGTCTCGAAGAGATACTCTGGCGGACACAGAGGGAACTGGTAGTGGAATGGAGAGGCTCAAGAAAAAGTAAAAGCGAAGAAGGCAGGGTATTTGAAGTTAGTAAAGAGCAATAACGAGGGGGAGAAGAGGGAAAACAGAGAGTGGTATAAGACAACAAAGAAAGAGGCAAAGCTAGCGGTAACGACGGTGAAGTCGGTACGTTTGAACGCCCGTGTAAAGAACTGAGGGACAAAATCGGGGACAAGAAGTTATACACGCTAGCCAAGGCGAGAGAGAAAAAGGCTTGTGACCTGGACCAAGTGAAGTGCATCAAAGACGAGGAAGGCAAGGTATTGATATGTGAGGCACAGATTAGATGGAGATGGCATACATACTTCCAAAATCTCTTGAATGAAGAGGGGAGAAGAATATACCTAAAGTCTGAGGTGGAAGTGAGGCTAGATTCACAAGTCATCCCCAAGAAAGGAAGTTTCAAATACCTTGGGCCGGTAATTCAAGGTAATGAGAGATTGATAATAATGTCACACATCATATTGGAGAGGAATGGATAAAACGGAGGCTAGCATCCGATGTCTTACGTGATAATAACGTACCACCAAGACTTAAAGATAAGTTCTACAGAGTAGCTGTTAGACTGACTATGTTGTATGGAGCAGAGTGTTGGCCAGTTAAAAACTCTCATGAATGACGACATTTAGGACAAGGTAGGTGTGGCCTCCATGGTAGACAAAATGGAAAAATCGAGGTTGAGATGGTTCGAACATGTGAACGGCAGATGTTCGAATGTCCCAGTGAGGAGGTGTGAGAGATTGACAATGGAGAGTATCATGAGAGGTAGAGGTATGGAAAAAAAAATTGGGGGGAGATGATTAGGCAGGACATGGCACATTACCGAGGACACGACCCTTGATAAGAAGGTGTGGAGGTCGAGAATTAGGTCAAATGTTAGTGGACAGTCGAGCGTCTTTCCTCTCCTACTAGTATTGGTAATGTTCTTCTCGTATTTTTATATTCTTATATTTCTATTAATACCTGATATTGTTCATCATTCGTATTTACTTTTATCTTGTTGTTACTGCTTCACTTCTATGACTTCTACACTACTGAATGTCTTCTGCTATACTTTTGTGATAGGTCTATCGAAAACAGCCTATCTACCTACATAAAGGTAGAGGTAAGGTTGCATCCTCACAGTACACTTTCCAGATCCCCACTTGTGAGACTATTTGTTAGTTGGCGAATATATAATATAATATGTGTATAATCGTATAAAATCTATATATGCGACCGGTTATTTGTGTAAAGATTCCAAAATAAATCAACCGATTTCTAGTGGTGATTCCTCGTAACTGATTAATAAAACCGATTTCCGGAAGCGGTATAATCCGGTACAGCACTAATAATTTTCATAAATATTTTTCCTTACGACTGACAACCCTTAACGAAAGCCTGTACTGCATTTCTTACAAAGATTGGGCAACATTCTAATGGTTTATTCCTTCTTGAAATAAATAGCATCAACGAATCCATATTTAAACAATCAATGTGAATTCTATGGATCCATGCCTTTAGGAAAGACTCTGATCCTTGGGCGAGCTCCTGCATATTCAATGACTATTTATTCTGTTTGGACTATCTTTATTAACACTTTCATCATACATGGATTCTATATTCCTTTTGTGAAGAACTTCTGTGAAAGATTCCTAAGAAGAGCGAACGCAATCTTTTACGATACATTGGAACAATCTTCTATAACTAATGAGATCGTGAAGCTTTTATCTTTGTGTTTATACAAGTGATTATATTGATAACTAGGGAAACAAATATAGATCATCCGGGGAACGGTGTGTTTTTGTCTTTCCTTCAACTGTATGCAAGCTTTCGAAAGAAATTAAACTTTCTTTTCTATGGTGAAATTCACTGCAAATAAATTATTACGGTGGAATAGTACTGATAAGTAAAATGGGACATCGCCTCATTTAGAAGGTATACATTATGGAAAAGCAAATTGCTCAATCGAAAATTTGAGTTCAAGAGCCAGACTATACATATACAAAGAATATTAAACTAAGAACTATAACCCAATTGGTACCTCTCTTCTCTTCTCCGTTTAAATATGTAAAAGAACCAAAAACAAAAACCTGTAGCCACGTTGTAGCCGGCTCACAAACTATATCATATCTGCCTTCATTGAATATAATGTACGTACACTTTTACACCTGTAAATTAGAGACGAGCTCGTTACTCAGAGATCGATTTTACTCACAAACTGCTAAATGGTTAAAGTTGATGAGTGTATGGGGTGAAATTGGTTGATAACAGATGGTCGAATGCTGAGGTGACACGTGGAATCGAAGACATGCAAAAGGCGAGTCAGCAAATAACTGGCATCGGGTGCAAAATGTGTAACCGGTACTGGATGGACCCCGAAGGAAGCATAACCAATAATAAAGATTCAAAGATTTGACACCGGATAGCATTTAATGAGCAACCGTTACGGAGAATATCTGCATTCAAAGCCAGCCGTTATGCACCCATCAATGACATTTTATTTCTCATTCAAGAGAAGCTTGATTTTAGGATTTTGTCTCCCTAAATAGGGCTATAAATAGCAGTATTATCAAAAGTACGCTTAAAGCGCGCTTAAGCCCTGAAGCGAGGCTCAAAATATGTTGAGCGCTTCGCCTTGCTTGATGGGTGCTTCAGTGTCGTCATCAAGGCGCTTCGCCTTGCTTGATGGGCACTTCAGTGTCGTCATCAAGACTCTAAAGCATACTTTTTCTTACCAATGAGCGTAATCCCGAAGAGGCGACGATATTTCACTTTATCGTAATTTTTTTCAATTTCTTTGTTCATATATTTGTTACTCTTGCTTATAATTTTTATTCTATTACTACACTTACATTTTTATATTTTATCTCCCTTGCACCTTTTTTCATTAAAGCACACGCTTTAGTTGCGCTTTGCGCTTAAAGCCCCGATGCACCTTAGAGCTTTTTTGCGCTTTTCACCTTTTGATAACACTGATAAATAGCAGGATTAACAACCATTATAGGGACATGAAACTCTCTGCACACAAAAGTTATAATCTATTATCTTGTTGCGCTAGATCTAAACAGTTTCCAATTGCCTTTACTTTTGCTCTGGAAAAGACGGAGCTTTGAGTTAGGCTTGTCACCTCTTTCAATTTCAGTCGTTGATCTTATTTTTGTTCCTATTTATTTATCGTTTTGGATCAAGTTGATTCGCTTGTCCTATAAATTCAACAGTAACGTTTTACGGGTAAGTAATGAGTATATTAACTAATTCTTTAATATTTCCCATCTAATCATCCTTTTATAATAAGTATATAAACGATCCTATTTCACTAATCAAAATGAGAGAAAAAATTTCCCACTTTCTTCTTCAATTTTATTTCATAGGTGTCAACTTTCGACTATTCTAACGCACACATTTGCTTTCTGTTTGATATTTCTGATCATTTTTTACAGAAACTTGAGAAGTGCGAAAGCTGAAGCAACGACTAAAGATGATAAGAAAACACACAGAATGACTTACCAGCAGCTGAGGTACCCTTAGGAATACGGAGGACAAGACATATAGAAGACCTGATACAACTAAAGCCGCAACTATGTTGTAGCCAAGATGTTTATTGTCTTTCATCGGAATAAATGTGGATTTTAAAGTGTTTGTCAATTCGAATAATCTGTGAGAAACCTGCACATACATAAAGAAACGGGAAGTTGATTCGTGCATTCATGTGTTCCTCTCAAGAAACAAATCTACTTACTGCGACATATATGGCAGTAGTAAGCATGAAGTTCAGCAAAGGGTAGTCCGGGATCAAACATAGCAACCTTTTAGGCTGTCCATCTGGAACACCAGATCTGCAGTTATTTATAGATACGTTAAACACGCACATAAGTTTTATACACAATTCATTTTTTTTCTAACAAACAGTAGGACTAAGATTTCATTGTTTCCATAAAATCACTTTGTTAGAGATTACAGTGGCCACTCTGCCAAAACGTTAGCCAACTCCAGCATCCCGAGGTGACCGAAATAACTATAGCATAACCAACTCAATGACAATAAGGTAAGAGCTTGAAGAACACTACATAATAAACAGCCTGTATACGGTCGAAATCGGGCTCGACTATTGCACATCAGATCGGGATCGGAACGCGCAGGGTTGAAGATCGACTCCAAGTCTTATCGAACCAGAACACAAGGTCAGAATGTCCGTCCTCAAGAACATTGAGCTCATGACCCCAGAACCGTCCCTGACCCCGAATAAGCTCGAGAGAACATCATCGAACCAAAATAACCGAAGGCCGAAATATCCGTAACCAGTCGGACATCACGGCACGTATCAATGGAACCGCTTAATTAGCAAATCATGAGATTTTTTACCTTATACAGAATTGTACTTAAAGTAGGATTCCTCTACTATATAAAGAGGGTTTGATTATTTGAAAAACACATTGTTACTGGCATTCTAAAGCAATATACTACTCTTTTTAATTATTATTATCTCATCACTCTGTTTCGGCACCGATTGCAACATTTTGCCCAAGGACGATCAACCTTCAAGGCCAAAAATGCTTAACTTGTGTGGTTTGCATTTATCCTTTATCATTAATTTCAATTTTAATCTCATTTCTCATTTTTGTATCAAGTTAAATCATGTATCCTTAAAACCACGTATAAATTCAATTGTTATCCGATTTTGAGGGAAACAATTTGGCGCCCACCGTGGGGCTTAGGATAATAGTAATTATTTGATACAAATATCATAAAACACACTGCTTTACACTTGCTCTTTGTAGTATCTTTGATTCCAGGTTATAATACAAAAATGTCAAACTCTCAATCGGCACCTATGCATGTTGACAACGAGTCCGGGTTACCAAGGTGAAAATAACAACATAGCGCCCGGTAACGAGATACCGCCTGCTGATCCCGCTGGAATTCCGATCGCAGATCCGATTGACGCTAATTCGCATGTGGCTATCGATGCAAACTTGCCTACCGACCCCGAAAATAGCATTCATGGAGGGGCCCAATCTGCAACTCGAAGCATACAAAACGTTGAAGGAGACGGGATCAGCCTACGAGTGATCTTCGAAATGTTGCAGGCTGAGCAGGCGGCGATAGCTCAGTTACAAAACCGCAACCGCGCACTGAGCAGGGTTGAACCCGATCCCGCCCGGGAAGTCACCCGCAGGGATGAACTGATAGTAGAAAGGTCAAACGAACATGAATCGGGGGCTAAGCCCGAGATTATAAAGATGTTCGAGAAGCTGACAAAACGGATAGAATCAGGGAAGAAGAAGATCGAGGCTAACGACAAAAAAGTTGAAACCTACAACTCCAGGGTAGACTAAATCCCAGGAGCACCTTCGGTATTGAAAGGCCTGAATTCTAGGAAGTTCGTGCAAAAACCTTTTCCACCAAGCTCGGCTCCGAAGCCAATTCCCAAGAAATTCCGTATGCCCGAAATACCCAAGTATAATAGAACGACCGACCCAAACGAGCATGTAACCTCGTATACATGTGCTATCAAAGGGAATGACCTGGAGGACGATGAGATCGAGTATGTTCTGTTGAAAAAATTTGGGGAGACCCTGTCGAAGGGAGCTATAATATGGTATCACAATTTACCTCCTAATTCTATTGACTCATTTATTATGCTTGCAGATTCTTTCGTAAAGGCACATGCAGGTGCCATCAAGGTCGAGATTAGGAAATCGGACCTTTTAAAAGTCAAACAAAAGGAAAACGAGATGCTCAGAGAGTTCGTGTCCCGATTTCAAATGGAACAAATGGATCTGCCGCCGGTCACTGATGATTGGGCTGTTCAAGCTTTCACTCAAGGACTTAATATTCGGAGCTCGGTGGCTTCACAGCAACTAAAGCAGAACTTAACAGAATACCCGGCTGTTACATGGAACTACGTGCATAACAGGTATCAATCGAAAATCAGAGTCGAAGATGATTAGCTCGGAGCCCCTTCAGGGTCTGTCTATCCCATTAGAACCCTAGACAGAGTCAAAAGAGATATTGATCGCGAACCAAGGCCAAACAGAGATCGGTATCGGCCAGATAATGAAGACCGAAGAAGCAGTGGGTCCGGGCGGAACTCTATGAGAAACGAAAGGGAAATGATCGAGGCCAAAGTAACCGGGGACTCATGACCAAAAACGGCTTCGATAGATCCATCGGGCCTAAAGAAGCACCAAGGCTATCGGAATACAACTTTAATGTCGATGCTGCCGCCATTGTATCAGCTATCCGGCGCATCAAAGATACCAAATGGCCTCGACCTCTACAATCCGATCCAACCCAAAGGGATCCTAACCAGGTGTGCAAATATCATGGCACTCACGGTCACAGAACGGAAGATTGTCAACAACTGAGAGAGGGAGTAGCCCGACTATTCAATGACGGGCATCTTTGAGAATTCTTAAGCGACCGAGCCAAGAATCATTTCAGGAATAGGAATTCTAACAAACAGACAAAACAAGAAGAACCTCAACACGTCATTAACATGATCATCGGTGGGGTCGATATCCCTCAGGGGCTGATGTTGAAACGCACCAAAGTATCCATCACTACAGAGAAATGAACTCGAGACTACATACCGGAAGGAACTTTATCTTTCAACGACGAGGACGCGGAAGGGATTGTATAGCCCCACAATGATGCACTGATAATATTTGTACTCGTACATAAAATTCGAGTTAAACGTGTGTTAATTGATCCAGGTAGCTCGGCCAACATCATTCGATCGAGGATTGTGGAGCAGCTCGGTCTACAAGACCAAATAACCTGCAGTCCGAGTACTAAACGGATTCAACATGGCATGTGAAACCACTAAGGGTGAGATAATATTACAGGTAAACACCGCCAGGACCATATAGGAAGCTAAGTTTTATGTAATCGAAGGAGACATGAGGTACAACGCTTTGTTCGGAAGGCCATGGATCCACAATATGAGGGTGGTGCCTTCGACACTGCATCAGGCATTGAAATTTCCAACACCTGATGGAGTTAGAACGGTCTACGGGGAACAACCGACTACAAAAGAAATATTCGCAATTGAAGAGGTGATACCGACATCTACAGTTTCAACATCGAAGGGCCCAAACCAAGTGGTCAAAAATGGGGCAATATAGCAATCACTGATACCATCTTCGGCAGATTCGAACAAACAAGGGGAAGTCGAGGATGATGATTATGGGATTCCCAGATCTTTTATAGCCCCCGATGATTTCGACGGCACTAAATCAACGGTCGAGGAACTGGAACAAGTCATATTGCGAGAAAACTTGCCCGATCGAAAGGTATACCTAGGCATGGGGCTAAGCTCCGAGCTCATGGTAAAAGTCATTTAATTTCTTATAACTAACGAAGACTGTTTCGCTTGGTCCCACCACGATATGACAGGTATCCCATCGAAGATCAATCACTCACAAGCTGAGCCTAGACTCGAAGTTCCATCCGGTCAAACAAAAAAGAAGACCTCAGTCCGAGATCAAGCATGCTTTCATCAAGGATGAGGTATTTAAACTTCTTAAAATAGGGTCTATTCGGGAGGT
>MCJB01048620.1:5480-39568 GCA_002018475.1 Nicotiana obtusifolia | reverse complement strand
GGGGGGGGGGGGGGTGACTCCGAGGCCTGCGGTCGGATCATGCAGGGATACATTGAAATCTCCGATGTGTGCAACGCCTCACTGCCGATTAGTCCGGTCCGAAGTACCTGAATCTGCACAAAATGTGCAGAAGAATAGTATGAGTATACCACAATCAGTACCTAGTAAGTATCAAGATTAACCTCGGTGGAGTACTGATGAGGTTCAAGTCATTTGATACTCACTAGACAAATAACCTGTGCAATGAACATATCGAAGAAAAATTGATAACTGAAATACAACTGAAAAACAGTAATCACAACCCCTTTAGATTATGTAACAACAACTCAATATAGTAAAATTATCTTTTTTAATGACAAAACATCAAATAGAGGTAAGGCATGTGATGAAATGTCAAATACAACCATTAACTAAGGTAAGTGTAAGTTTTTCAGAAACATTTATGAAATAAGAATAACAACCCCGTCTCAACACAATCACAACAATAATGAGGAGACCCCCGAAATATCACATAACATCATCAAAATGTCACCCTTATTACACCACATGTGCACATAAATATGATATGCAACCCTTATTTCACCACATGCGCATATAGCCACTCTTATTTCACCACGTGGGCAGCCCGAGATAACACCACCCTTATTTCGCCTCACATGCACAACAACAGACACAATCGCAGGGCAAAACCTCGTGCTGATACGCCCAATCAATCCAATCTATATGTCCACAAGTTCCACGATACCACAAAACAACAATACCAAGTGTCACAATATCACAACAATGATACTAAATCACATCGAGATATAATCTCATAACTTCCGACAATAGTGCACAATGACATAGCAAATAATCATAACAACAGAGGAGTGTTCAATTAGGTAAAACATGATTATGGCTAGATCAATGTAATGAGTATTATCAAGTAGTCATAAAGTGATTTCAACATGTTTCATATAAAGTTCACTATCACATAAAGACATATTAATATCCTACGGTCTAATCAGGTCGAAGTCACATATAGTACCTGTTGCTCCCTATTTTACACGAGTCAAAATAATATTCAACTTGTGATTTCCATGTTGATGATAAAAGAGAGTCGCTGCCTAATATTTAAAGTTATACTAAGGTACCTATTGAATTACTAAAGGTCATTTCTTGTTCTTCTAAGGGGAAAGTGCTAGGCACCCCTTAAACTCTACCTGAGCTAACTCCATAGGACTTAGGCTAGATTAAAGGGATTAGTTGTCTATATTCTGCTTAACTAGTGTTAGGGGGTACAACTTACTATATATATCTAATTTAGAGCATGATATTTTCAAAGAGGATGGTGTAGTTTTAAAAGGATATGAGTTTATGAAAGAGTCTTTGAAGATAATAGTTGTATATATAGTTGAAAGAGTTTAAAATAGGTGCATGATGTTTATGTTTATGAAACATGTGAGAAGGGGCAGCTATAAAATGCTTTGTATTTAAAGAATGTGGCTATTCATGTAACTCTAATAAAATAAAGATGTTGTAAGAAAATGAGTCTAAGACGTACCTTAACTTTCGAAATCTTAATTCTTAGACTTGAGGAAATTGTTAGAAATCTTTTGTTGGCGGAAACACTTAGTTTAGAAAAACTCGATTTTCTTTTAGAAGGCTAGTTTTGGATTTCATTTCTGATTTTTGAAAAGAGAGATTGTCGTCCATTGCTAAGCTATTTTAGCTTCAAAGTCTTCATGAAATGTTAGTAAAACATAAGATATTAAGAACATATGGTTAACAGATTAAAATTAATTACTATCAAGCCTAATGTTTCTTTTAGTCCCGTATCCTTTAGGGCTTGCCTAAGTTGCTTACATGATTCAAGAGGTAAAGTAAAGCATTTAATCAGATGTGATAAGTGTAGTGTTATATACATGTGAGAAATATGAATAACATAATATAATAAAGCAGTAAGGAGTAAGGAAGGACTCTGGTTTGGGCGTGAAAGAGGTAGACCCAAGAAACAACAGGAACAAACAACAATGGGCTTCAGACTCCCAAGTGCGCCGGTACAGATTTGGGCCTAAGTTCTTTTGCAAACTCGGCAGGCCCAATGGTTGCACATGTCCAAAAACGAGAAGATGAGGTCATTTGATATAATACTCTATACATATGATTAAACATGAAATATATATAAGTAAATGACTTGAACAAGTTATAACAACCAACGGTAATTTGAATTATGAAAGTTATACTAATGTGGGGTTGTCACATATGGTAAAGTGATTCACATTGAACACCTTTCATTGTCATTAAAGACTAAACCTAAAAGGAGTAATAAATCTCAATAGATTAAGGGCTAAGGGTAGAACTCCATTCAAGGCCAAGGCACCCTTTGGATCCCTGACACTTCAAAGTTCCAAGGGTCTCAAGGACCATGGCAGTGCTTGTGTCAGGAGAGTAACCCAACCTGGAACTAAACTCTACTCCCAAATGCCCCTAACCACTCACACTCACTCTTCCCCCTAGGTTTAAGTGCCAATGAGGCACTTTCAATGTAAATCCCAACACCACAGTGATACCATGCCATAGAAGTACATATACACCTTCCATAATAGTTAATGCAGAATGGTACAGAACTACAAGACAACCTATTCACTTTGTTATAACCACATTTTAAAGCTAAGTGTATGATTCACTATGGATGACATGGTAAGTGGATTCAAAAGAAATCAGCTTCAAGCATGCATAGACGCAGAGACATTATCAGATTACTGTTAAGGAACCAAACACCTGAGATCATAGGTCCTAAGGATAGGGGAGCATATGATTCAAATCTATAACAATCCATGAGCATAGATACACTTCTCTTTAAAAACTTTTTACTAGATTAATCAAAGATTGATCATGACTAAGTCCTAACATACAGATCAATAGTTCCAAATTGAAATTCCTGAAGTGTACTAACAAAGATATAGACTAACAGTTTCAATTAAACTGCTAATAAGCATTAGGGAAGGAAGATTGACAACTACAATTAAGGCTTCCAAGCAGCGTTACAAGTTAATCACTACAACTAGTGCTTCCTAAAGGGTGCTAATGTAGACATACATTAACAACTTCAACAAGAGATACAACTCAGTAAACTCAATCAAGAGGCACATGTTAATGACATTAATTAGAACATCCAAAGGCTATTGACAGAGATTTAGAAGAGCAATCCGCAGTTAGGACATGTATTATTAGAGATACCAAACTACAATAAGAGTTTTTAAAAGTATCAACAGGGTTAGAGATTCACAACCTAGATTTGAACTTTTAGGAGTATTAACAAGATTACAAATCAACATACTGCAATTATAACTTCTAAAGACATTAGCAAAGTCACAGGTTCATAACTTCAATTAGCACTTCTAATACTATTAATAAAATTCTAAGCTATCAGTCCTGCTTACTTAGTGATCAATGGCATGATTACTTCTTTCTAAGAGTTTTAATTTCACACTAATCTCATTGAGAACAAGGAATGATGTGGTATTTAAGCAGTAGCAACAAAAGATTCTCTTAGAGTTCACAAGCTAAGTCTAATCCATTTAGGAGAGCTTAGTGAGGTTTCAAAGACAATGCAGGCATGTATGTGATCATGAAGGGCAAGCAGAGGCATTGAAGAACAAAAAGAATGCAGGATCACAAGGACACACACGGAGAGACTTAGCAGGGATCATTTTTCAAAATGAAAGTGTCATCATCATAGGATCAGGCTGGCAGTGTCACTATATAGAGTTTTAGAAAGGGATAAAGGTATCATCACATTGGGGAAAACATGTCAAGTGAGTCAAGTATGGGACTTTAGATATAATGGGACGTAGTAACAACACTTTAAGTCAATAAATATGTCATCATAATTCAAATACATCTTATCCATACTTCATAGCTTAAATTAAATACAGAGCAATCTTAGAGTATACACAGATACACAAAGATCCAACTAACCTAGGACATGCTTACATAAACAGTTATGAATTCAATCAAGAAATTAACAGCTTCACATAAGCATATTAAAGAGGTAAAATAGGTTTAAAGGTCATAAGCTAATGCATCGAAACTATGGTAACAATCTAGTTTTGACACTGAATAGATTCATACTTTGTTTAAGTCTAGGTTATTGAGTGAACTACAAAATAATATACAATTCAAGTTAGCATAACAGTCGTAACAGTGCAAATAGAACATTGGAGAGGTTTGAAACTAGATATTAGGAACATTAAGAAGTTCTTTAGTCGTTTCAAAGTTTAACATTAAACATAAATCATTATATGCATATCAAGACCAAAACATAATTCTAAATTTAATGAATTAAAGAAATTCATGATCTCAGAATCTACTTACAATCATTAATAAACATATAAAACAATAAAAAGAATGAACACATTGTTAATAACATCATTCAGCAGTTCATGTTCAGCAACTTGAACTAATAAAGAAAAACAAGGTCGAAGTTTAACTGACCTCCTTTGGGGCAGAAACCAAATGAGCATTCAAATTTTCCTTTAGGAAGCCAAGAGCTCAACCTCCCAATCGGTAACAAACTCAGAAACAGAAAGAAAAGGAAAATCAAAATTTGATAAAGAACTTGAATCTTTTTATCAAAATTTCCTAAACAACTGTATTGTGTATTAAATTCTCAGATGCTAGATATAGTTGGTGTGCATATCTTGCTATGCATGTTAGGTGAAAATATTAAAAGCCCCAATTTATAGTGGCTGTTGAAGCCCTAGGGTACACAGATTCAAATTGATAGTGGAACATGAAGAAGGATGGATGATGATAACAAGGAGAGTGAAAGTAGAGAAAAACAAAGGAAAAATGATGAAGAAGTTTACCTGAGAGGAGGAATCGACCGTTGAAGCCAAAGAACCATCGAACATAGACTAAAACCCAGAGCTCACTGCGTTTGACCTCTCGGTATAGAATCCACATGATGAATCTCTGAAGGAGATCCATTCATGCTTCGATTTGACAGAGCATAAGAGGGTTTGAACGATTTGAAGTTGCATCCTTAAGCTAAGGTTTCAGATTTTAGGCATTTTGAAATTAAGTGATGAAACGGGGAAGAAATCAGCGGGATTTGCGGCTAGGGAGGACAAAAGGGATGATTTGGTTGTTGATTTGTTGAACTTGAATGGATTTGTGCAAGGTCTTGTGACTGATGGGCCGAGAGCAGGCGAGGGAGTAGAGAGCAAAAAGGGAAAGAGGGCGGCAGGGTCTTTGGAAAATGATTAGGGTTTTGGTAGGTTTGTCCTTCTCCAATGGTTTAAACGGGTGAGGATAATATGGGCTGTTGGATCTTTAGATCAACGACCCTAATAATTCAGGGATTAATGTTTGAGATGAGAAAAAAATTAGTGACTGTTGGATCTACGGATTTTGACGGTGAGGATTAGATCTGGAAGTGTGTTTAAATTAAAGGAAAATGGGAGTTAAAACGTGGACCGTTGATCAAAAGGATGGACGGCCCAGATTAAGTGTGATTCTTTTGTGAGTATGAGAGACGAGTGATGTGGCAGGTTCTGATGGGTCTAGTGCTGATGTCAAGGATCGCCAACTTGGAATGAAGGGGTTGTTTGGACTGGGTATTTCGGACATAAGCTTGCACATTTGGCTAAAATTAATTTAAAAGATAGCCCACCTATGTTTAATCAAAGAATTACAATTATAGCCTTTAGCCTTTTCATCCCATTCGAAATTAAATTACATAAACTTAATCATTTTAAATAAGATATAGTAAAATTATAATTATCAAATATGCTACTAATTATTGTAATTAATTATTTATAAAATACTTTTTTTTTTCTAAATTGTAACATCAGTTTTGAATTATTGAAATGATATACCAATTAACTAAAAATCAAAGAATAACTAATTAAACTAATTGAAGACCTATGCAAAATATATAAAGGTTATGTTTATAAGCGTAAGATAGTAAGTATGATATATTTATAGTTACAATTATAATATTAATTTATCAATTTTAAAATTACTAATACTAAATTAATCTTGTAAAAATAGGTGTTATTGATTGAAAATATTTTCAAAACTATTCATTGTAAATTTTTAAGTATAAATAAATAAATTTTAAAAGGGAGGGTCAAAATTGGCCGTCAACAGCTGACCCTCTTTGACCGGAGACGATGAAAGAGTTTTCGGGCAAAGAAATTGAACCAAAGTCAATTTGTCCCGTGTCACAACCCCAAATTCCCTCCGAAGGATGTTGCGATGGCACTTAGTTTCTACAACTAGGTAAGTCTAACAATATTATTAAAACTGAATAGAAACGGATTAACAAACTACGAAAAATAACTGAACAATAGATGAAAACCTTCCGAATACCAAGCTCACACTACACACCCCAAAACCGTTGGAACCGAGTCATAAGCTCTATAGAATGCTACTAGAGTACTACAACATCACTGTCCAAAAAGGAAATACAATAGTGTTGCCTCAAGTTCTGATACATCTTGGAGGCACCCGGATAAATGGAGTACTGCGAACTGTGAGTCTCCTAGAGAATCAACTCATGCAAACCATCTACATTGGGCGCACATAGCCTGCCCTGCATCCGTAACACTCCGTCATCCCCAATAGTGGCCTCCTTCACATCGCGTGCTAAACCGTGTCCTTGAGGACAATCAGATGGGGTCGTCATACTGACGCTCTTTGATACGATCATAAAGAGAATACCGAGAAACCACACAAGCAAAAACTCGACTCGGCTCCGAAACATCCAATCTAACAAACTAGTTGGCTAAGGCCTGAACCTTCAATGCTAATGGCCTCTCTACTATCTACTACCGGTAGATATGGTAAACTACCAAGCTCTCCGCCTTTCGACTCAAGGCATAGGCCACTACATTGGCCTTCTCGGGGTGATACAGAATGGTGATATCATAGTTCTTAAGCAACTCTAGCCACCTTCGCTGCCGCAAGTTAAGATCCTTCTATTTGAATAGATGTTGTAGACTCCGGTGGTCAGTAAAGACCTCGCAATGAACACCGTACAAATAATGCCGCTAGATCTTCAATGCATGAACAATGGCTGGCAACTCCAAAGCGTATACTGGATAGTTCTTCTCACGAGTCTTGATGCAGGCCAACCTGATCAAGCTATGTTCATGTCTTGGAAGAAGCTACATTCATTCTATGATTGCGCAATGATGGAAGAAACGGGTAGCATGTCGGATAAGACAAGAAAAGGCATTGGTTAGCCTTGGAGAAGAGCCAAGCGTTCACACATCTTGTGTTGGAGGAAATATTTATGGATGATGTACATTTGTGTTTATGTTGTATTATTGTGTTGCTATGGAAGACATTAATTATTACTTGTTTGGTTCTGCGTGACTATTTTTTAAACTTAGTCAAATTGTGGCCTTTTTGTTAGTTATTTGTTTCCTAGTTGATTTAGGTTAACTAGTTATTCTTTTCCTAGTTGATTTAGGTAAATGATCAATATATATAAGCCTAAAGACTTCATTATTTTCAGCACCTTACATTATTTTGATAAAAGAAAATCGGCAGCACTTTGCTCCCAAATCTCGTGTGACTTTTAACTTGTCCAATTTTGGTGTGATTCAAATTTAACTCGTTCCTTGTTTGATCGAACAATTTGCAAGACCATCGTTGTCTTGAGGATCGTTCGTATATTATAGGTACTCCTTGATTTCATCAAGAAGGTAAATAGACTAGTTCCTACTTGTTTTCTTGATAATTCATAGAGCGTCTTTCTTCTATCTTTTGTTTTCTTATTTCCGCGTTTAATATTGCATCAGTTGGTATCAGAGCTTGGAACGGGTTTGTTTCTATAATCCCAATCCCGTTCTTCGTGCCTTAGTTTAGGTTCTTTCGTTAATTTCATTTTTTGATTAAAAAAAGAAAGAAGAAAAACGTGACAAAAAAGAAAAGAAGAGAAAAACCGAGAATTGTTGTTGATTGAAGTTGCTAAAACATCTAGGGTTGAAATCTTGAAGTCTTGATTGTTAAAAACCGTTCTTGAAACTAATCTTGAAGTTCTTGATTGTTTAAAAGCATTCTTGAAACCCCTAGTTGAAATCTTGAAGCTAGAACACGTTTAATCTTGAAAATCTTGAAGCTCTTGGATGCCAAGTTGTTGTTCTTGAAACTAGTACACGTGAATCCTAAAAATCTTGAAGTTCTTGGAAATAAATTTATAATTCTTGAAGGAATTTGTGTTGTTCTTGAAGGGGATCTTGAACATTCGTCCGTTCTTAACAAGATTGCATTGAATTCTTGAAGTTCTTGAACATTAATTTATTGTTCTTGAAGGGAGTCTTGAAAAACGTGTAAAAGAGGCCTAAAACGTGTAAGGGAGGCCAAATTTGGGAGGAGAAGGAGGATAGGAAACCCTAATTCTAGTCCAAGAAGGAAACAACTCCCAATCCAAAAGGGAGAAGTTTCAAGGAGTTGAAATTCTATTTGGACAAGGAGAGGAGGGGAGAATTTGGGTTGGAAAAGGAGAAGGGGGGCCGAAAATCCTAAGAGCTAAGGAGAGAGGATTGGTCTTCTCCAAACTAAAGTAGGAAAGCTTCAAATGTTTCCTTCCCTTTACTATTTCGAAATTCCTTCTTGAATTACATTAATTCTAATTAGTAATTCTTAGGTATTTCCTACTTAAGTAATTACTAATATTTGAGCTTGTAGGATGTCGTGCTAAAACACAGAATTTCCACTTTCGTAGATAATTCTTGGCTTCTTGTGCTCACTTAAAAAGCTGTCCGCCTATCGAGTCACATAAATTTACTCACCCTGAAGAAAACTATTGATCTTGTGAACTTGAAAGATCGCTAAGGAAATTGGTCAATTAGAGGAAGCCAATTTGAAGACAAGTATGAAATCCTACCCGAAAGTTTAAGTGAACCCAAGAGTCATTCAAAAAGTGAGAGAGAGTATTTTTAACTAACCTTAACACATTCTCTAGTCTTATTTCTTTTGTAGGTACATGGCTACGGAAGGAGAAAAGGTTGTGACTGATATTACTTTGGCCGACCTTTTGGCCGAAGTAAGGGCAATTAGCGCCCAAGTGGAGAACATTGAAAGAACCTCTAGCAATCAGAAGCATGCCGGAGAAGGAACGAGTGACGGTTCCACCGTCAGACCCAAGCAATTCGCGGAGTTAGCTCACCAAAATGAGCTGAGGGATGGAGGTGCTCAAAATATCAGGACCATGAGGATTCCCCGGGGTTTAATACCACCATTAGTGCCAGCCCGGAGAAACTTAGCACCCGTCGGAGATATGAGAGCAGCCCGAGAGGATGATCAACCCGAGTTCGAGGAATTTGAAGATGATAATTTGGGGCCACAAAATCTGAGAGTAGGGCAGTAGAATGGAGGCCGAGACTACATGGGAAGACGTGGTTATGATCATGGTCCGAGAGGGAGGCTTAGAGGTTTTGGTGGAAGGAACATAGAGTATGAGTTTGATGAATATGCTAAGCATTATGAGGGCTTCCAACCAATTTTACCAAACTGAGGGCGCTGAGACCATGTCAGAGATAGTGGGTTGAACAACATCAAGGTTACTATCCCTGCCTTCAAGGGGACTAGTGATCCTGACAGATTTTTAGAATGGAAACGTCAAGTTGGGCGAATATTTGAAATTAATGATATGACTGAGGAGAAGAAGGTTACATATGCCATTGCTGCTTTCGAGTCCTATGCTTCTACTTGGTGGGAGGCTGAGAAAAGATCCAGACTTAGACATAACCAACATGCACGCATAACCTGGGTGGAATTAAAGCAAATAATGACCCGTAAGTAAGTAAACCCACGACACAAGCAAGAGCAGTTACGGAAGTTGTATGATTTGAAACAAGGATTGAAGTCCATGGAAGAATACTATGATGACTTTGAGAAGATTCGTCTATCATTTGACATGGAAGACGAAGAAGAAGATGAGGGTATCAACCGATTCAAGAATGGGTTGAATAATGATATCTCCAATCAGTTGAGGCTATATGTGTTTGTTGCTCTTCATGATGTGTTCTTAGCTGCCATTGAAGCCGAAAGATGATTAAAGAAAGCCGGGCAGCACGATATAGAGGGGGTTCCGATTCCACTATCATACGTTGAAACAAAGAGTGGAAGACGCCGAACACTGGGGAGCAAGCCAAACCCGAGAGCCTATAGCAAACCAACACCGAGACCCTAAGAAGCTAGCCCAAGCCGCGGCACCTGGGGTTGAACCTAAGGGGTCCGGAGGTAATTCTAAGACTCAAATCAATTATCCTAATGCATTTTCTTTTCAGTGTCACAAATGCAAAGGCTATGGAAATTTCGCTAAGGATTGTCCAACACAGAGGACCATGTTAATTCTTGATGATGGTACTGTGTGTGAAGAATAAAGTGAAGAGGAGATTGAGGAAGATAAGGGGACATAATTGGTTGAGTGCGGCGAAGAGGAGTTGGAAGATGAGGGAGTGAATATGTTCTTAGTGGTGTGTAGGAACTTGAGTACTATGAGCGTAAAGGAGGAAGGAGATGTGCAGCGTGAGAACTTGTTTCATGCTAGATGTAGGGTGAAGGGAAACGTGTGCTCGATTATAATTGATTCAGGTAGTTGCACTAATGTAGTGAGCCACACGTTAGTGACTCAACTTGATATACCTACGATGAAACATCCACATCCTTATCGGTTTCAGTGATTATGTGAATGTGGTGAGTTGAAGGTGGTAAATAAGGCACTTATTAAGTTCAAGATGCGAGCTTATCAAGATGAAATCTTGTGCAATGTAGTGCCTATGCAGGCGTGCCATTTACTGTTGGGCGGGCCTTGGCAGTTTGATAGGTGTGTTGATCATGATGGAAAGGCCAACACTTATACGGCCAAGATGGAGGGCAAAAGTTATGTACTTAAGCCCTTGGCGCCTAAACAGGTTAGTGATGATTACAAGTGCATGCGAGAGCTGAAAGAGGCGGCTAGAGCTAAGGCTCCAATGGAGACAAAAACCGAAGCCGTGAGCCCTGCTAGCACATCGACCCTGCCAAGTAATATTTGTGCCATGATGCAACCAGGTGAGTATTTGGTAGGTAATGATAGTTCTAAAATCTTAATTTGCCTAATTCATAAGGGTGTTTACTTGAGTTTTAATGATGAAGTTTCTACTAATGTTCACTCCTTGCCTAGTGTTGCTGATTATGTTTTGCAGGAATATGTGGACATGTTTGCCCTGCGAGGAGTTGGTCCATTCCAAGTGTTACAAGAGATCAATAATAACACCTATGTTATAGACCTACCTGGTGAGTATAGTATTTCTAAGACATTCAACGTTTATGACTTAACTCCTTGTGTTGTAGGTAGTACCACTTTGAAAGATGAAGATGGTTTGATTTTAAGGACGAAATCTTCTCAAGAAGGGAAGAATGATGCAGGCCAACCTGATCAAGCTACGTTCATGTCTTGGAAGAAGCTATATTCATGCTATAATTGCGCAATGATGGAAGAAGCGGGTAGCATGTCGGATAAGACAAGAAAAGACATTGGTTAGCCTTGGAGAAGAGCCAAGCGTTCACACATCTTGTGTTGGAGGAAATATTTATGGATGATGTACATTTGTGTTTATTTTGTATTATTGTGTTTCTATGGAAGACATTATTTCTTATTTGCTTTGTCCTGCGTGACTATTTTTTAAACTTAGCTAAATTGTGGCCTTTTTATTAGTTATTTGTTTCCTAGTTGATTTAGGTTTACTAGTTATTCTTTTCCTGGTTAATTTAGGTAAAGGCTCAATCTATATAAGCCTAAAGACTTCATTATTTTCAGCACCTTACATTATTTTGATAAAAGAAAATCGGCAGCACTTTGCTCCCAAATCTCGTGTGACTTTTTAACTTGTCCAATTTTGGTGTGATTCAAAATTGAACTCGTTCCTTGTTTGATCGAACAATTTGCAAGACCATCTTTATCTTGAGGGTCGTTCGTATAGTATAGGTACTCCTTGATTTCATCAAGAAGGTAAGTAGACTAGTTCCTACTTGTTGTCTTGATAATTCATAGAGCGTCTTTCTTCTATCTTTTGTTTTCTTGTTTCCGCGTTTAATATTGCATCAAGTCTTTAACTTTCAAGACACATAGGCAATCACCCTACCGTCTTGCATTAACACCGCGCCAAGGCCAACACGTGACGCATCACAATACACAATCTAAGACCCCGAGCCCGTAGGCAACACCAATACTGGGGTTGTGGTTAAAGCAGTCTGGAGCTTTTAAAAGCTCTCCTCACACTCCTTGGTCCACCTGAACGGAACAGCCTTCTGGGTCAATTAGGTCATAGGTGCAGCAATAGATGAGAAACCCTCTACGAATTGATGGTAATACTCGGCCAAACCAAGAAAACTCCGGATCTCAATAGCTGAAGACGGTCTGGGCCAACTCTGCACTACTTGAATCTTCTTCGGATCTATCTTGATCCCCTCACTCAACACGATATGACCCAAAAACACCACCAAATCACGCCATAATTCACACTTTGAGAATTTTGCATATAACTTCTTCTCAGTCAATGTTTGGAGCGCAATACTCAAGTGCTCATGATCTAATGCATCTCTCCGCTCTAACCATGGTAAACCTGATATAGCCGGTGTCATAGTCTTGGCGTGACAATCAAGAATAGCACAATGGGGGGAAAACCAATCCATTCCCAATATAACATCAAAGTTTACCATACTAAGTAGCAACAGATCAACTCTGGTCTCAAGACGACCAATAACAACTAGACACGGCAGATACACACGGTCCATAACAATAGAATCTCCCATATGTGTAGACACATAAATAGGAGAACTCAAGGAATCATGGGATATACCCAAATAAGGAGGAAGTAAGATGATACATAGGAATAAGTGGAGCCTGGATCAAACAAGACTGCTGCTTCTCTATGACAGACCGGAACAATACATGTAATGACTGAGTCTGAAGCACCTGCCTCTGTCCTAGCAGGAAAAGCATAATATGTAACCTGGCCTCCCCTCTAGGGCTGATGGTAGGCGATAATTACGTATTTTAGTCACTTATTGCACTCTAATTCACTTCACTTTATTCGTGTTGAGCTTTAATTAATAGTGTTTTGCACTTATTGTGTGTTAAATGCCTTGTAAGAGTGATTCCGAGATATGTAGATATTATGGAATGAATTCGAGCAATTTTGAGCTTTGAAGTCTGAGTAAAAGCCCAAGGGATTAAGCCGAGATCGTGTTCGTGGGTCATCAAGTCTGGACGTCAAAATTCAAGATTTGAGCCATCCTTTGAGAATTTTGCATTAGTGCAACGCACTGTGCGAGACAACGGTGTATTTTGGGCTGCTTGTCAAAATCAGCTCTCTGGATTTCCCCACTAATGCCACGTATGGTGTGTCGCCCCATGCGACATGCCTATGTAATTTTTATAGAGTAATTTTCATATTTCAGCTAGGAGATGTTGATTTCGTCTGGGCCTGACCCTACTTTGTATAAATACATGGAAAACAGTTATTTTCCGGACTTTTACACATATTCGACCTAAGGATGCTAAGGAGGAGTTGCAAGAACACGAGCACAAGGATTTCATCATTCCTTCCTTACTCGAGACACGAGTTTGGATTGAATTTATATTTGCCTCTACTTTAACTTTATTTGTGATGAATTGCTCTATATCTATGGAGTAGTTCTCTTTAGGGTTTGATGGATTTGGTGTATTGCTGATTTGTGGATTATAACTCTAGTTTTATGTATTGAAGCGTTTTTTGGATGATTTAACTGTTGCATCTATATTCACTTGTTCATGTAATCAAGAGTGGCATAACTTATGATATTCTTGCATTATATTGTTGGTTTGAGTTCATTAATTCTTCTTAGTAATCAGAAGCGGCTATTTGAATCATTGATTAAACCTAGTTAGGAGGATAATCGAGAGAGGTTCTCCTAAAGACCAATTCACTATGGATTCTTGCATATCTTCACAGAGCTTAAATTGGTTCATCTCGTGAGGTTGAGACTTAATCGAGAGAGGAGTGTCTGCTGAATGTGTGAATTAATAATTGAGTGAATCCGAGAGACTCACTTAAACATTAGAAGTAAATTATCTGGGAGTTAGATCCCAAACAATTATCTTGCACCTATCCTATCAAAACCCTATTTTCTCCCACAGCTAAATTTCTTTGCTTATTCTTTGTTTCGATTGTCATTAGTCAATAGCTTTAGACTCTTAGTTAATTTTACTTAGAAATCATATAAGTCTAAACTGTTGATCATCTTGGATAGCAATCAAGCTAGAAACTACGAGAATACTGTTTAAATCCAATCTCTGTAGGTACGATATTATACTATACTATATTTGATGCATAATTTAAGTGTGTGTTTTGGGCTTGCCAAATTTTGGCGCCGTTGCCCGGGATTGGCAATTAACAGTGTTCGAAATAGATTGTAGTGCTAATTCGGGAATTTTTCTTTTTATTTTATTTTGTTTTTCGTTTTTTACATTGGTGTTTTTTGACTGTTTGTAGGTTATAGGTTAAGATTGTTGCATGATTCGAACTTCTGCAAAGGAAGTGCTACCATACGAGCCAGAAATTGAAAAACAACTGCGATAGCTAAGGAAGGAAAGAAATCTCACCGAGACATCAGAAAAGGTTAGGCAATCCTCAACCAAAGAACTTATGGCTGGAAACGGTGAGGAAAATGTATATTTGGCTGTGAGAGAAGCAGCCCAGCTAAGAGAGCAAGCTGCACGGGATGCTAAGGAAGCAGCTATTGGAGATGCACAGATTATCTATGAAGAAGAGAGGGGTCAGAGAATAGCTCAAAATCAACCCTTGGGTACAGACCAGTTCAGAAATATAGCTCCCATGCTTGGGAGACCACTTGGCGATTATGCTATACCGGTCTACAATCGAGGATTTTCAAGTGTGAGACCACCTCCAATTGCAGCTAACAATTTCGAATTGAAGCAAGGGTTGCTTAAAACCCTTCTGAATTACTGTGTCTTTAAAGGGAAGCCAAATAAAGATCGGAGCTCACATCTAATGGACTTCGAGGAAGTTATGAACACCTTTCAATATAATGGTGTGTCAAAAGATGCAGTGTATTTATGGGCGTTCCCCTTTTCTCTTAAAGGTTATGCAAAACAGTGGCTTCGAAGCTTACCCGTGGGATCAATCAAAACATGGGAGGAGATGACCAGGAAATACCTTAATATTTCTCCCCAGCTAAAACGGGCAAGTTTAGAAAAGAAATCCATAACTTCTTCCAGAAAGAGACTGAAACTGTTTTTGAAGCATGTGAGAGGTTTAAGGAGATTGTTCGAATGTGTCAACATAGTGAAATTGAACTCTGGATGCAACTCCAGGACTTTTGGGATGGATTGACATCGGCCTCGCGTAGAATATTGAGCAATGTAGCTGGAGGCCCGTTGATGAAGAAGACTCCAGAGGAGATAGTTAAAATTAATGATAAGTTATCCAAAGATGCAAATCAGTGGCTCTCTGAGAGTGCTGAAAGAAGAAGAGCAACTGGTGTTCACCAAGTTGATGCTTACACATCTGTGCAGGTATAGCTTTATGCTATGGCCAAGGAGATAAGGAAGCTGACCTTAGCCTCTATACAAAGTGAGCCTCACATAGCTTAGAGAAAACCCAAAGAAACAGTGAATGTTGTAACTCTGAGAATTTGGAAAGTATTGAAAGATCCCACCCCAGTCCAAAAAGATGTGGAACTTCAAAAAGAAAGTGGGGAGCAGTTGAAAAGTGAGGTTGATAAGAAGAAGAAAGGCAAGAAGGCAACTGAAGAAAAGAAGAAGGAAGAGAATTCGAGAAGGGAGGAATCTGAAGAGAGCAAGCATATGCCTGCTTTACCTTTCCCTCAAAAGCTATATAGAGAAAAGCTGGACAAGCAATTTGATAGATTTCTAGATATGCCGAAACAGGTCAATGTAAGCTTGCTTTCACAGAAGTGCTCTCACAAATGCCTGCTTATGCCAAATTCTTCAAGGAAATCCTAACAAAGAAGAGGAAGATAGAAGAGACCTTAGTGGTGAAGCTCACAGGGAATTGCAGCGCGATATTGCAAAACAAACTCCCATAAAAAGTATTGAGATCCAGAGAGTTTTACTATACCTTGCTCGTTAGGAACCATAAATTTTGATAACTCTTTATGTGATTCTGGTGCCTCAATTAATTTAGTGCCTCTATCTATTTACAGGAAACTGGAGAAGGAGATTGGAAAGATAAGGTCAGTGCCAATATCTTTGCAACTAGCGGACCAAACGACTCTAATACCCGAGGGGATAGTGGAGATGTGTTATTTCGGGTAGATAAGTTCGTATTTCCTGTAGACTTTATAGTGGTATATACGTAGGAAAACAAGGAGGTCCCTCTCATTCTAGGAAGGCCATTCTTAGGGACTGGTAGAGAAATATTGGATATACACGAGAGAAAAATCATGCTTAGAGTAGGTGAGGAGACTGTGACTTTCAAGGTGAATGTAGAAAAAGGGGTACAAAAGGAAAAACCAGTTGCTAGTGTTGAGTGGAAAGTGAAGGGCTCGAAAGAGAAGGCTATGGTGAGCGAGAAAGATAAGTGTGGGGTGTATCCCAAGAAGGCTGAGAAGAAGCTATCTGCATGGATGTGCGCATTAGTTCGAAGGCGAGAAATGGAGCCCGACTTCGACTCAGACACCGACTAGATATTCAGGGAAGTTTCCTTTACCTTATGCTTTTTAATTGTGTGTCATAGGGACATGCCACAACTTAAAGTGTAGTGTGGGGGATATTTGTATGTATATATGTTTGTATGAATTTTAGTTATCTTTTTGTTAGTTGTAGTAGTTAGAGATAGAAAAAAATTTGAAAAAAACCATAGAAATTTGAAATTTTCTTGATTTTTCACGATGATGGATATCATTCAACGGGTTTCTTGAGGGATTAAAGTCGAAAGAAAAAGACAAAAAGATTTTCTCTTGGAGGTAGCGTATTAATTCCCCCTTGATTTTTCTTTGTGCCGCAGTTCTTTTCCAGGGTTTTGTTTGAACTGAGAGTAGTTAGTTTTTATTTTATTTTTTAGGAGTAGGAAACCTTGTGCTATGATTGGAATTGAAGACAATGTCTCTTAAATTTATTATACCTTGAGAATAGTGAGTGCTTTAGTGTGACGCTTAGGCTCAGTTTTTGACTCTTGTATAAGTACCTTAAACTGTGTGATTTTAACTTTGCTTAACTGCTTTGACTAGAGTGTCTTGATGAGTCCGATCCTAAGTGAGTTATGTGCCACGTGTATATGAGGTTTTGTGTATTATGTGTATTGTATTTGATGTATAGAACTTGCCCTGTGTGTTTACAAAGCGAAATAGTAGTTTTATTCAGTCTTGAAAGTGATATAGGCATTTCTTTGTTGAGCCAGTTATAAGCTTTTGCCCACCTAATTGTTATGTATTGTAGTTAACCCTGTTGAGCATGTAATCCTGTTTCTTTGACAACCACATTACAAGCCTTACCCATTTGTTTGAATTGACCATCTATTTAAAACTTGTACCTCTCGTGAGCACTTGAATTTGTTATGAACTTTGTAAAAGTTGAAGTGTAGGGTGGTGGTTTGGCTTTTGAGTGGAACTATTGAAATAAGGAGAAAGGTGCACTGTATTGAAAAAGTAAGAGCCACTTGAATTGAAAGAGAAATGAAAAATATGTTGTATTATTGTGAAAAATATTCCTTAATAGTGGTAATTTGATGTAATTGTGCTTAAAGAAGTAGGGAGTTAATGTATACTGATGTGAAGGTGGAGTTATGGTTTGACATAAGTGTGGGGTTTTGAATGGTTAATTGTATGTATTAAAGTTCTTAGGGAGGTCTAGTCACTCTTATATCCAAATGTATCCTACCCATCCCGTAGCTACATTACAACCAATTAGAGTCCTACTTGATCCTTGACTGAATGAGCTCAATTAGTAGAATAGTACATTACGGGAAAGCTTATGGTATGTCTTTTGTGGCAAATGAATGTTGTTTCTGCGAATGAGTGAATTCTTTCTATCTTGAGTTCAAAATTATTCTTAAACTTCATTGTGTGTGGAACTACTCTCTATTGTTGTGTGAGGACACTTGATTCATGAAGGAAAGGTAATGTCATTGACCTCTATGTTAGAGTAAGTGAGCGGGTTGTGAAAAGTGCATGGTGCTTTTGAGTCAAATCTTGAGGCTAGGATGTTACGGTATTGTGCTTAATCTGTTTTTAAATAATCGTGGTGTGATGAGTTATGAGGGTTGTTGAAAAAGGTCGTGTTCTATGCGAAGTGTAGTTTGATTGCTCAAGGACGAGCAATAGTTTAAGTGTGGGGTGTTGATGGTAGGCTATAATTATGTATTTTAGTTGCTTATTACACTCTAAATCACTTCACTTTATTCGTGTTAAGCTTTGATTGATAGTGTTTTGCACGTATTATGTGTTTTATGCCTTATAGGGGTGATTCCGAGATATGTAGATGTTATGGAATGAATTCGAGCAATTTGGAGCTTTGAAGTTTGAGTAAAAGCCCAAGGGATTAAGTTGGGATCGTGTTCGGGGGTCGAGGACCAAGTCTGGATCTCAAAACGTAAGAATTTAGCCGTACTCTGAGAAATTTGCACTAGAAACGTATTGCACCATCAATTTTTACCAAGTCCAAAACCACTCGAAAGACTATTCGAAACTCACCCAAGCTCTCGGGGCTCCAAATCAAACATGCACATGAGTCCAAAAATATCATATGAACTTGCACGCATAATCAAAACACCAAAATAACACCTAGCACTATGAATCGGACACCAAAACGAATGAGATTTTCAAAGAAACTTAAGAACTTTGAATTTTACAACCGGACGTCCGAATCACAACAAATCAACTCCGTTTTGCACCAAATTTTGCAAACAAGTCATAAATACTATAATAAACTTATACCAAGTTTCGGAACAAAGATCCAAACCCAGTAGCAACAAAGTCAAACTACGGTCAAACTTGGGATTTCTTTAAACCTTTAAACTTCTAGTTTTCAACAAATGGCTATAATTCAAGCTAGGAACTTTCGAATTCAATTCTGGGCATACACCAAAGTCCTAAATCATGATACGGACCCACTAGAACCGTCAAAATACTAATCCGGGTCCATTTGCTCAAAACGTTGATCGAAGTCAACTCAAATGAGTCTTAAAGCACGATTTCACATTTTCGTCAATTTTTCACATAAAAACCTCCTGAAAAAAGATACGGACTGTGCATGTAAATTGAGGAAGGCTAACAGAGATAATCGAGATTTCGAACTATAAAATTGAGGGATAAACTATAAATGACCTATCGGATCATCATATCCTGACTTTAGGCATACATTGCAGGAATATCATGAAGATTATGAGTTGTAGGATTAGGAAGAATCCCGGAATATTTTCTTGGGGAGGGGCTGAATTATTGCTTTGAATTGCTTACATAACTCGGGCTTAACGAGAATCAGGACTCATGTAGTTCTGGAGTGAAGGTTTTGGAGAAGCAATACTCACAGGAATTGCCCCAGTATCGTATTATGACGATACTGCGAGACGGAAGATTCGACACTCAGGATAGCTTGGATTTGCTGCCTGACTTGAAAGATTTGAAGAATTGGAGTTCTAGTGATCGTCTTGAGTTTGAGCTCGGATCCTTGGCCCGCTAATGAGTTTGTTGTCCCTCATAGCGTTGAAGCTTGGTTTGTTGCTTAGAAGGATTCCACGTTGAGATGTTTGAGCCTGCAAAAACTGAAATACACACATACCCATATACTGCAATGCAGAATATGTTAAGTTTTGATGTAAATGATGCATGAATGAAAATGCTTGGCTGCTGGCTAGCCAATATTTGGGATCAGGATGATGGGATACTTGAATATTACCCGACTGTTAGCCGGGCTGTGTACCATTCCGCAGCTGTCGGAGCATTAGTCTCCTCATGATGGGAGTAGTTGACTTGTAATGCATCTCCACTTGCTGGGAGAGTTTGCATTGAAATGTAAAGTATCTCCAAATGATGTGAGTGATTGACTTGTAGGGTGCGTCTCCGCTTGTTGGGAGAGGTCGCACTAAAATGTAACGTATCTTCGCGTGATGGGAGTGATTGTACTGAAATGTAAAGCATCTGTACATGATGGGAGTTTTTGACTTGAAGAAAAACATAATCATGCTTGTAAGCTGCATGAGCAAAACGTCAAAACATTCGAGATAACAATAAAGAAAAAGAGCATGCCCATGAGATACTCTTGACTGCGAGGCTAAGTTGTGGTCGTAGATTGGCAGAATGTTGGCGACGAGGCTTGCAGCTATCCATTCTGATCTCCAATGTGACAGAGTTGCGGCGGGGGTCGCTCCCATCAGTGAAGCAAACGGTTTCTTATATATAGGGCTTCGATTGGCGAAGCCGACGCTCGATTTGTACAGGGCGCTTCGATCGATTGAGATGACAATTTGCTATATATAGGGCTCCAATTGGTGAAGCCAGTGGCTCGATTTTGTACAAGGTGCTCTGATTGACTGAGCTGACGATTTTGTATATACAATATGCTTCAGTTGGCATGGCCAACGACTCGTTATATACAATACGCTCCGTTCAGTTGAGCAAACGGCTTGCTATATACAACATGCGTGTTCGCGTCGGCAGCCTGGTTCTGAAATACCTGCAAAGGATTCGAGAATTAGTTTTAGTTATATAAGGAAAATTTGAATAAGGTAAGAGAGATGATAGTTATGAGAGAGTGGCAGATCCATCATTGCCCTAGTGTATTTCCAGCACTTCCTTATATCCTATTGGTTCTCCATTCAAGGAAAAATTCTTAACAGGGAGGGGGTGTTGGTTTGTGTCAATCATAGTCCTGGCTTTATCCTAGTCTTGATGAGGTTATGCCACGAAGTTCAGTAGGTGGAATGAATTATGACATTTTTTAGAAAACATTTTTGAAATATCTTTGTTTTATGGCAAATTCTGTCGTTTCGGATAATGACATATTTCGGAAGCCCCTCGGGTGTGAACGTTATTTCTAGAAGACTCTATCCCGTTGATGGCGATCCTCCACGTTGTTTCTGACAACGTGGCTTCTTGCCGCTGCAATTGTGTCCTAATATGAACTAATGCATTATAAAGATTTTTTCTAAGGCTATGACCGAACCCTTTCAGGTTGCCTATGTATCCGAAAGGGAATGAGGCCTGAACGTAGTTCATGGATAATGATAGAGAAAATATGATGAATATGACCGAGCCTGACTTACGCCGCCTATGTATCCAAATAGAATCAGGTCAAGACGTAGTTCGATTACAACAGATGCAAAAATGATGAGGTTAAAAATAAAGTGGGCGAGTGTAACTCAGACTGCCTATGTATCCAAATAGAATCAGGCCAGGGCGTAGTTCAATTACAAAACATGATTGAATCCCATGAGGATTTCCTACGTACTCCATCCATAGGAAATCAAGTCGTGGCGTAGTTCCAAGTAACATAAAAAATGATATTTTGATATTCTGTTACAAAAGAAAGGGGATAGAGAAACCGAACCCTACGTGGGTTGCCTAAGTATCCCTCTACGGGAAGTCAGGTTGAGCATAGTTCGGTTACAGCTAAACCCTAATTCTATTGTCTTCAAACATCTCATGATTGCATCTGAGTTGATAGGCTTTGTGCTGAATCTTCCGTCCATATCTTCCAAGATTAGAGCTCCTCCCAACAACACTTGGTAGACAACGTAAGGACCTTGCCAATTTGGTGCGAACTTTCCTTTGGCTTCTTCCTGGTGGGGGAATATTTTCTTCAGAACCAACTGCCTTGATATAAATCGGCGAGGTAAATGCACTGGCCAACCTATTTTGATATAGCTGGCCATGGCATACTGCATCCATTCTCTTCTCGTCAATGAGCATGAGTTGCCCCTGCCTGACCCGTATCCATTTTGCATCGTCTAACTTGGCTTCTTGGATGACTCTTAAGGATGGTATCTCAACCTCTACGGGTATCACAACTTCAGTGTCGTATACCAACATGTATGGCGTTAGCCTAGTGGATGTTGTCATGGTGGTCCGATAACCCAGTAAGGCAGAGGAAACTTCCTCGTGCTATTGCCTATGATTGTCCACTATTTTTCGCAGAATCCTTTTGATGTTGTTGTTGGCTGATTCAACTGCTCCATTCATTTGCGATTTGTAGGAGGTAGAGTTGCGGTGGACAATTATGAACTTTTTGCAAATTTCCCTCATGAGATACTGTTAAGGTTGGCTGCGTTGTTAGTGATGATTAACTCAGGTATCCCAGATCAGCAGATGATGTTGTTACTGACGAAATCTGCCACTACTTTCTTTTTGACGACCTTGTAGGTAGATGCTTCAACCCATTTGTTGAAGTAG
Source organism: Nicotiana obtusifolia (assembly GCA_002018475.1). NCBI lineage: Eukaryota > Viridiplantae > Streptophyta > Magnoliopsida > Solanales > Solanaceae > Nicotiana > Nicotiana obtusifolia. Next base: position 17,173 of record MCJB01048620.1, on the reverse strand, counting down.
TCAATGGCTACCAAGATGAAACGGTGCCCATTTGATGTGGCAGGCTCTATAGGTCCAATCACATCTATGAAACGGTGCCCATTACATTCAACTCATTAGGTGGGACCCGAATGAAGTCCTCGTGGACCTGGCACAGGTGACACTTCTGCACATAATGGATACTATCGTTTTCCATGGTCATCCAAAAGTATCCGGTTCTTAAGATCTTCTTGGCTAAGGTGAAGCCGTTCATGTAAGGTCCGCATGTTCCTGCATGTATTTCTTCTAGTAGTCTGGTTGCTTGGGAGGAATCTACACATCTTAATAGACTCAAGTCTGGAGTCCTCCTATATAGGACTTGCCCATTGAGGAAAAAGTTGTTTTCTAGCCTTCTGAGCGCTCACTTTTGACTATTAGTAGCATTCTCTGTATACTCTCTTGTTTCGAGGAACCTTTTCATGTTAGGGTACCACAATTTACATCTGGCTCTTTGTCTACATGAAAATAGTATGCATGTTGATATCTTATTTCTACCCTAATAGGGTCGATGCAATTCTTAAGAATGGACGTTGAATGATGGATGATAGGGTTGCAAGAGCGTCAACAAACTCGTTCTGGATCCTGGGAACGTGCTTGAACTCGATCTTTGTGAACTTCTTGCATAACGCTTTTACACAGTGCAAGTATAGAAGGATCTTGACGTTCTTGGTAGGACATTCCCCTTGAACTTGATGTATCAATAGATCAGAATCCCCCATGACCAAAAGCTCTTTGATATTCATATCAACTGCTATCCTGATTCCGAGGATGCACGCTTCGTATTCGGCCATTATTGGTGCAAGGGAACCTTGGTGATGCCGAGTAGTGCTGTCATGATTCTGAAACTAGGACTGTCCTAATTCCTACTCCTTTGAAATTTTCTTCTCCGATGAAAAACATCCTCCATCCTGGGTATGCCTCCGCAAGAAAGTACATAGTGAGCAGCTCATAATCTTTGTCCACTGTATTCTCTGCAAGGTGGTCGGCTAAAGCTTGTCCTTTGATGGCCTTCTGCGTTATGTACACAATGTCAAACTAGTAGAGAAGAATCTTCCATTTAACTAGTTTTCCTGTAGGCATCGGCTTTTGAAAGCTATATTTGAGCAGGTCAAGCCGAGATATTAAATGCATGGCGCATGCTGACATGTAGTGCCTCAATTTTTGGGCGATCCAAGTCAAAGCACAGTGTGAACTTCATGCTTAAGTAGTAGATGGAATGCTCCTTTCTCCCAGTTTCATCGTGTTGTCCCGACACGCATCCGAATGTATTATCCAAAATTGACAGGTATAACAACAGTGGCTTCCTGCGCTCGGGAGGAACCAATACTGATGAATTTGACAAATACTCATCAATTTTGTTGAAGGCTTTCTAGCACTCTTCTTTCCATTTTATGGTAGCATCCTTATTCAGAAGCTTGAAGCTAGGTTCACAAATTACCGTAGATTGAGCTATAAAACTGCTGATGTAATTCAGTCTGCCCAGGAAACTCATCACATCCTTCTTGCTATTCGGCGGTGGAAACTCTTGAATAGCTTTGATCTTTGAAGGATCCAGTTCTATCCCTTTTCTGCTTACTATGAAACCTATCAATTTTCCAGCAGGGACTTCGAATGTGCATTTTGCAGGATTCAACTTCAAACTATACCTCTGCAAACGTCCCTCAAATCACCCAAAAGTTCTGAGCTCTTTCGAGACTTGATGATGATGTCATCCACATATACCTTGATCTCTTTGTAAATCATGTCGTGAAAGAGAGTTGTCATGGGCCTCATGTAAGTAGCACCAGCATTTTGAGACCGAACAACATGACTCTATAGCAGTAAGCTCCCCAAGGTGTAGTGAACTGTCTTTTTTGCACCTTCTTCGTGCATCAGGATCCTGTAGTACCCGGCGAAGCAATCCACGAACGACTACAATTCATGCTTCGTGTAGTTGTCGATGAGGATATGAACATTTGGTAAAGGGAAATCATCCTTCGGGTTAGCTTTGTTGAGATCTCGATAATCCACACATATCCTGATCTTCCCATCCGTCTTGGGCACTGGGACAATATTTTCCAATCACGTGGGATAATTGGTGACCCTCACTACATTCGCCTCTATTTTCTTGGTTACTTCTTCTTGTATCTTTAAACTCAAATCAGGTTTGAACTTTCTGGTTTTTTTTTATTGGTGGTCTAGCAGGATCACTAGGCAATCGATGCGAAATGATATCAGTGCTTAACCCAGGCATGTCATCACATGACCATGCGAACACATCGATTTATTGTCGGAGGAGCTCAACTAATTCTTTCTTCTGCTCTGCTTCTAGATGGATGCTGATTAGGGTTTCTTTTACGTCTTCTTCGCGTCCCAGGTTGACAACTTCTGTCTCTTCAAGGTTAGGATTTTTCTGGCTTTCTAGTTGTTCGATCTCTTGTGGGAGATTATTTGACATCATTCTTTTGTCATATTCATCATAATCTAGATTTCTTTGCTCGAGGGTTTCATTACATGTCATAATCACAGAACGTGGGTTTTTATCGTTTGATTACTGAAAAGAGAAACTAAGTATAAATGAAGCAGAAAATAAATTTGCAATAATTTTAAGAAGGCAATTCTGTTTATTTCATCAAAAAGAAGAATGTCTGAGCGTTCAAAGAGGCAAATGACAAAAAGTACAGACACAGTTCAAGCCTTAATTGAACGTGCGCTCTTTTCAAAAAATTTATAGTTCCACATTACCAAGACTCCTGGCGAACCAAAGACAAGCAGGCGGTCCAATTCCATAGGTCCTCTCCTAGTTCGGTATTCCCAATGGTCGGTGCCTTGATATCAATTCTTTCACAGCATTCCTCGATCATGGTCATGAACAACCTTCTCATTCCATTGACGATGTCGTTCTCTAGTGTAGAGCTCGGACCTATACCCGAAACACGCTCTGGCACAAAAGCTTTTTTCTGAAGCTACCTGTGCAAGTATTCCTAGTCGGAGGCTGATATCCTATGCAGGCTTTACCTTTTTGCCTATTTAGCTTAATCTACTCTGTTATCTCATCTTATTGGGAACTCAGCTCGGTTCCTGCCCTATATCCGTACTTCATCATTTTCCTCAATGCCATCTTTGATTTAAACGGCGACTGCATTCCCAGGTCTTGCTCAGTCTCTTCTATTTCCATGGTCTGCATGATCTCAACTGCATGGAAAGCGACCCCGTCTAATCCTTCTATGAACGAGACTGCATGTTCCAGATAAGCTGGTTGGCTCTATTCACCCTGGATTACGATATATTAACAACCCCTTCGAACTTCATGCACTGGTGTGGGGTAGATGGGACTGCCCTACCATGTGTATCCAAGGCTTTCCTAGCAATAGGTTGTATGAAGATGAAACGTCCATCACTTGGAATAGTATGGGAAACTCAAATGGTCCAATTTGCAATGCCAAATAAATTTCCCCAATGACGTCCTTCTGCGACCCGTCAAAACTCTTGCCCTCACCTGACTTTCCTTGACTTCTCTTAGGTGGATACCCAATTCTCATAAAGTAGAGAGCGGGCAGATATTGACTCATGATCCTCCATCAACCAGTACTAGGGACACCACCTTATCTCCACATTTGACAGTGATGTGTAAAGCTTTGTTGTGACCTACGCCTGCGATAGGAAGTTCATCTCTTCGAAAGGTGATCATATTGGAATCGACCATTTTCCCAATGTTTGCTATCAATGCTTCACTGGTGGTGTTGCTTGGCATGCTCACCCCACTTAACACTTTCATCAGGGTGTCTTTATGGCTGTCAAAACTCATAAGCAAATCCATGATTGATATTTGCATGGAGTTTTATTCAGTTGTTCCTCCATGGAGTATTCTTTGGTTGACATCTTTTTCCAGAATTCTGCGGCCTTCGGATCGGCTATATTTCTTCTCTGAATTTGTTCCCTTCCAAGATTCCCTCGGTTTACATCCTCAGGAGCGTAAAACCACCCCGACCTGGTCATACCGTGAGCTGCTGTGGCGTCCGTCATCTTGGCTTTCCCCGTCTGTCGATATGTCCACGGGACTGTCTTGTATTCCCGATCCTCTTCATCCCCGGTAGTAGCAGTAGGCTGTTGCTAGTAAGTCTGGACCATCACCATAGGTTTCAACTGTACTATGATCATCGGAGTCCTTCGAGGTGGGACCCTTGCAGCCTCGGCATTCCCTATTGTGACAATGGTTCCTTTCAAGTCATACTCTTCATCCAGGGTGATCATATTAGCTCCTTGATTCCGATGATTTGGAAGCGGGTTACAGTTCACATTAGGCGGAGCTGGGGTACACTGAATGACTTCACTTTTGATTAATGACTCAATTTCGTTTTTCAGTCTGAAACAATACTCAATATCATGCCCAGTACGTTTGAGTGGTACACATACTGTTTGGTTGCATAGAAGTATTTTGAGGGATACTAGGGAACCCTTCCTTCTATCGGATGTATCAAAACTATTTTCCTCAGTCTTTCCAACAGTTGGGCCAGAGGTTCAGCAATCGGGGTGTAGTTTCTGGGACCTCTCTCTTCAAAATTTGGTCGAGGTCAGGGTGCATAGGTGGGTCTGTTTTGATGAGTGGTAGTTTGAACTGGAGCATATAGTTATTATTAGTTTGAATTTGTATGGGCTCGATGCGGGTTATATTGAGGTTGGGGATTGTAATATGGTAGTGTATTGTAGACTGGAGCATAAGCAGGTGGGTATGGGAAATGGGTGTTTGGAGAGTAAGAGGTGTTTCCATGATGTGGGTTAGACTGGTAATAGGGGATGATTGCTGATACCTCCTCTTTTTTCTTCTTTCCACTGGCAATTGATCCTAATTGGAGTGCTTTGCTAGCTACTTGTAATGCGTCCATTGATTGTACTTTGCCGAACTTTATACCTTCTTCCAAGACATCTCCAATTTTGACCAGTTCAGGGAATTTCCGCCCTATCATGCCTATCATTTTCTCAAAGTAAATCCCTTCCTGAGCCTTGATGAAATAGTTAGTGAACTCACTATTATCCAACAGAGGTTGTGCACTGGCAGCCTTTGATCTCCATCGGCGTGCATATTCTTAGAATGATTTGAATGGCTTCTTCTGCATGTTTACCAGTGCGAACCTATCGAGAGTAATTTCTGTGTTGAATCAGAAGAGATTTATGAAATGTTCCACTATATCCTACCATGCCCTCCAGTTTCGTGGATCTTGGCGAGTATACCAAGTAAGTGCTTCCCCAGTCAAGCTCCTGATGATCAACTTCATTCTCAACTTCTCGTTTCTTCCTACTCCAACCAGCTTTTCATAGTAGGCTCTCAAGTGTGCATGGGGAACACCTATCCCATCAAAGATATCAAACTTTGGAGGCTTGTATCCTACTAGCATATCCACATTAGGATGGAAATACAGATCCTCATCGTCTAGACTTTCACTCCCTCGAGCGACCTAAAGGTTCTTCATTTGTTTTCTCAATGCTCGTAATTGCTTAGACACTGATTCCTCCTCCTTATACCTAGCTTCCCTCTCCATTTTGGCTTATTGGTCAATTTCATAAGGCATCCTGACTATGATAGGTGCTGTGAAGGTAGGTTCTGAAATGACATATACCTGAGGAACATATCGCTCAGGTGCGAACTGTGTGGGTGGTAACCAGGTGGGTTTTGTGTCGTTTGAACATAATTTTGTATGTAAGGAGTGTGTATGGGAGAATTTGGTGGGTTTGCAGGGGTTACTGGAGGTATAATATGATTGGTAGGGACCGAAGTCAGGGTATTGTTTGCTTGGCGAGTAGTAGAAGGAAAATGGTCGGGGATTGAATCTAGAGAAGGAAAATGGGGTGGTTGTGGGAGCGTCATCATGGCCAGATGTGCCAATTCCCAGATGTGTTGTCCTTCCTCACTCAAAGATTCCACCTCCTGTCTATCCTGGCCACATGTTCGTAATTCCTTGTATTGTCCTTCTCTGTCGATCGCCTATTACCATAGCGTGTTCAGTAGGGTTATTTGTCGTGGACATCTTCCCTTTCGATCTTAGGTTGTAATATGGTTTCGTCAGTTTTGGGTCAAGACAAACCAACTTTTCTTTGGGGAATAATAATAAAGTAAGGAAAGAAAAGAAGAAAACCAAAAAGAACAGAAGTCTTTCATCATTTGCACAAATAGGCACACAGAGCAGTTAGTTCACGTATTCAAGAAAGCACGTTCTCCTAAAATTTGTGGGACCTCTCTTTGCCAGAGGTAGGCCAAAGTCGTGAATATTTGACAAACAATTAGGTTTGACACATTCATATTCGAAGCAAATATTATTTTTATTGATAGTGTTTGGATTGTAATAAGTGGGAGCAGAGGTTACATCATTGTTTCCAACATTCACAGAATTACATGGGCTCAAACAAACTTGCCCTTAGGGAAATGAAAAAATTTGGGATAAAAATGCATAGTGGCAAAAGAGGGAAAATCAACCAACTTCTAGTAACCATCCCCGGAATCGTTCTGTCACGATCCGGATGTCCCACCCTCGGGCGTCGTGATGGCGCCTACTAGGAAAAGCTAGGCAAGCCAGTCAATCGGACTAATTACCACGTTTCTATTTACGAATTCATTACATCATAAATGCATCAACTGAAAAGCAGTAATTCAACAAGCGAAAGAAACACAAAGTTAATACTTTACACAACTATCGCCGATAAACTATCCGCAACGGTCTACCCAAGATCTGGTGTCACAGTTTCACAGACAGTTTAAGAGTACTACAAACAAGGCTCTGAAGAAACATCAATATACTGTTTCTGGACTACATAGAAGAAACAGATACAACAAATGGACAGGGGACTCCAAGATCCGCGGACGTCTGCAGAACTACCTTGGGTCGCTTGAAAATTAGTGGCTGGAAGCTTCCTACTGTTCGTAGCCTGCGGCACTGAGATCTGCACAAAAGAGTGCAGAGTGTAGTATCAGCACAACCGACCCTATGTGCTGGTAAGTGCCTGGCCTAACCCCGGCGAGGTAGTGACGAGGCTAGGACCAGACTCCAGATAAACCTGTGCAATATTTTTAGCATATATGTATCTACAGTAGAAGATAAAATCCATAAACAACTTAAACAGGGAAAAGAAAGCATACATCGGAATGGCAGACAAATAAAGCAAAAGGAATCATCAAAGAGTAAGAAGGAAAACAGCAATTCAGCTTTTCACACAAACGAAATGAAATACAATCCACCCTTTTTCCTCCAGTAACCTCTTGTTGCAGGCGTGCAACCCGTTCCCACTTAGAGTAACCTCTTGTGGCAGGCATGCCACCCGCTCCCACATACATCACATCCCGTGGCAGGCGTGCCACCCGCTCCCACTTTCATAATATCTCGTGGCAGGCGTGCCACCCACTCCCACTTACAATTTATACTGTGGTAGGCTTACCACTCGCTCCCACATTCATCATCACAACAATCACGAAAAGTCCCGGCAAGGGATCAAATCAACATAACAACTTCCCAGCAAGGGAACAAATAATAGCAACACAATCATCCTGCCAGGGGGAAATTCAGCTAGAACCAAACCAGACTTGACTTCTACTTAGCTCAATCAATGTCAGTACTCAATTACAGTCAGTATACTACAACCAACCTCCCAACCCAATTATCATTTCGTTAACTCTAGACACGACTTTAGTAATGTGACACTGGACCCTTTAAACTTCTAACAGACTCCTAAAACACTACCCACAATTTTGACACTGGACCTCTTCTACTCCTAACAATTCTTACTCAACTAATCTAGTTGACCATCAACTTTATGCCGAATAGAAGAAACTTTGTGGTAGGCGTACCACCCGCCCTCAATTCATAATATCTTGTGGCAGGCGTGCCACCCGCTCCCACATGCAACACATCATAACAATTCAAGGAAATTATTCAACAATTTGAAACAATAAACACACAATGATTAACCATATACGACCCACGGTCATGCGTGACACCAACATATAGACACCCGTCACCATGCCTATACGTTGTTCTCAAAAAGGAGCAATTTAGCAAACAAGACACGATATCTAATCCCTCAAGCTAAGGTTAGAACGAACACTTACCTTATTTTGCGAAAATTCCTAGATTTCCAACAATTCCTCAAGCCCAACCTTTTATGGGTACTCACGAACTTTAGGCGAACTCAATTGGAGCTAACGAGCTACAACTTGGTAGGGTGCCTTAACTCAGCTCAAATTCTTGGCACAATCTACAGCAATTAGAGCTGGGTCTTTGGTGTTAGAGAATGGGGTTTCTTGTAATAGATGTTGGGGTTTGAAGGGAGTGATTCTACGGTTGTTTTTCAGCTTAAATTGGGGCCATTCCTGGCGAGTTACAGATGGTTCTTGGTGGGTTTAAGTGGGGAAAGCTGGGTTGGTAATTGGAGGTTGATGACTATATTGTGGATATGTTTCTCACGGATTTTGGGGTTGTTTTCAAGGTGATTTAGAGGTTGATTTATTGGGGTTTGAGGGTGTTTATGAGAGGTTTCTAAGGTAATTGACGAAATAAGGGGGGTTTTGCATGTTAGGGTTCCTAGCTCCTATTTATAGTGGGTCAAAATTCGGAACAAAATAAAAGTTCAGGTGTCCAGAATGCGATCGCATTCTGGTCGCGAACTCAACATGCAGTCCGCATTTGGACCGCATTTCTGGCATGGCAGTTGGCCCAAAACTCTGCCTCATTCTGCGATCTCACTGTGGGATTTGCGGTTCGCATTTTAGAAATGCGATCCGCATTTCTCACCGCATTTTCGACATAAAACTTGTCCAATTCTCTGTTTCAATCTGCGATACAGGCAGCCACATTTGCGGTCCGCATTCCTGAAATGCGGTCCGCATTTCAGACAGCATTTCTGGCATGAATCTTGCCCAGAAATCTGTCCAAGTATGCGATGCCTGTGTAAGATATGCGGTCCGCATGTCTGAAATGCAACCGCATATCCTGCATTACTTACCATTTTGAACTCTTTTCTTAATTATTGGATTCTTATACCTCATATCCTGCAAAAATGTTAAAATTTCATAATTACAAGGAGGGATTGGCACTTAAAACAAGCCAAGTCCAAACAATTAGTATTTTATGCGTTTCAACAACACATCGGGTCGTTACATTCTCCCCCTCTAAGACAACCGTTCGTCCTCGAATGGACAGAATAAAGAATTACCTAAATCGGGAAAAAGATGTGGATAACGGCTCCGCATATCGGACTCGGACTCCCTGGTCGATTCCTCAGGAGGCTGGCCTCTCCACTGAACACGAACAGAAGGAAAACTCTTTGATCTCAGCTGACGGACTTGCTGGTCTAGAATGGCTATCGGTTCCTCCTCATAAGACAAGTCCTTGTCCAGCTGAACGGTGCTGAAATCTAGCAAGTGAGTTGGATCGCCGTGATATTTCCGGAGCATGGACACATGAAAAACCTGATGTACGGCTGATAAGCTTGGCAGCAATGCAAGTCTATAAGCCACCTCCCCCACTCGATCTAGAATTTCGAATGGACCAATGAACCTAGGGCTAAGCTTGCCCCTTTTCCTAAATCTCATCACGCCTTTCATAGGCGACACCCGGAGTAATACCCGCTCACCAACCATAAAGGACATATCTCGTGCCTTACGATCCACATAGCTCTTTTGCCTGGATTGAGCCGTACGAAGCCTTTCCCGAATGATTTTGACCTTGTTCAAGGCCTCCTAGACCAAATCTGTGCCTAACAACCGAGCCTCTCCCGGCTCAAACCACCCAACCGGAGTTCGACACCGCCTACCATATAATGCTTCATAAGGAGCCATCTGAATGCTCGACTGGTAGCTGTTATTGTAGGCAAACTTCGCTAATGGCAGAAACTGGTCCTACGAACCTCAAAAGTCCATGACACAAGCTCGGAGCATATCCTCCAATATCTGGATAGTCCGCTCGGACTGTCCGTCCGTCTGAGGATGAAATGCTGTGCTTAATTCAACCTGGGTGCCCAACTCCCACTGGACTGCCTTCTAGAAACGTGAAGTAAACTGGGTACCCCGGTCCGAAATAATAGATACTGGCACACCATGAAGGCGAACAATCTCTCGAATATAAATCTCAGCTAACCTCTCAGATGAATAGGAGACTGCCACAGAGATGAAATGTGCTGACTTGGTCAGCCTGTCAACAATGACCCAGATTGCGTCGAACTTCTTCCAGGTTTGCGGAAGTCCAACAACGAAATCCATAGTGACTCGTTCCCATTTCCACTCGGGGAGTTCAATTCTCTGGAATAGTCCACCAGGTCCCTGATGCTCGCACTTAACCTGCTGACAATTCAAGCACCGAGCCACGTACGCAACTATATCCTTCTTCATTCTACGCCACCAACAATGCTGTGGCAAATCCCGATACATCTTTGCGGCGCCCAGATGAATAGAATACCTGGAGCTATGGGCCTCCTTCAAAATTAACTCCCGAAGTACCTCTACATTGGGCACACAAACTCGACCCTGTAATCTCAAAATTCCGTCGTTGCCTAAGGTGACCTGCTTGGCACCCCTTCGCTGCACCGTGTCCCTAAGGACACACAAATGAGGATCATCAAACTGTCGATCACGTATTCGTTCCAACAATGAAGAATGAGCGACCGTGTAAGCTAATACCCGATTAGGCTCAGAAATGTCCAATCTCACAAATCGATTGGCCAAAGTCTGAACGTCCAAAGCAAGTGGTCTTTCACTGACAGGAATATAGGCGAGACTGCCCATACTGGCTGACTTTCTACTCAAGGCATCGGCCACCACGTTGGCCTTTCCCGGGTGGTATAGGATAGTGACATCATAGTCCTTTAACATCTCCAACCACCTCCTCTGCCTCAAATTTAACTCCTTTTGCTTGAGCAGGTACTGAAGGCTCTTATGATCCGTAAACACCTCACACGGCACGCCATATAAGTAGTGCCTCCAAATCTTCAAGACGTGAATTATGGCCGCTAATTCTAAATCATGTACCAGATAGTTTTTCTTATGAACCTTCAACTGCCTCGAAGCTTAGGCAATGACCTTACCCTCTTGCATTAACACTGCACCAAGCCCAATACGAGAGGCATCACAATAAACTGTGTAAGGCCTTGAGCCTGCGGGCAAGACTAACACTGGTGCCGTGGTCAGAGCTGTCTTGAGCTTCTGAAAGCTTGCCTCACACTCATCCGACCACCCGAACTGGGCACCTTTCTGGGTCAACTGGGTCATCAGGGCTGCAATAGATGAAAACCCCTCCACAAATCGACGATAGTATCCTGCCAATCCCAAGAAACTCTGGATCTCTGTAACTGACGCCGGCCTAGGCCAGTTTTTGACTGCCTCGATCTTTTTCGGATCAACCTGAATACCCTCTGCCGATACAATATGTCCCAGAAATGTAACCGAACTCAACCAGAATTCACACTTTGAAAACTTAGCATACAACCGACTATCCCTTAGAGTCTGAAGAACCACTCTGAGATGCTGTCCATGCTCCTCCTGGCTGGGGGAATATATCAGGATGTCGTCGATGAAAACTATCACGAACGAATCCAGGTAAGGTCTGAACACTCGGTTCATCAAGTCCATAAAAGCTGCTGGGGCATTAGTCAACCCAAATGACATAACCAAGAATTCATAATGCCCGTATCGAGTACGGAAAGCTGTCTTAGGA
>MCJB01048619.1:45646-144347 GCA_002018475.1 Nicotiana obtusifolia | reverse complement strand
TTCCATTATCTGGGATGTTCACATCCACCCCATCTAATTCATCATTTAACACATCTTGTTGGTCTTGAGATATATTGTGGTTCTCTACCGGGCTTCCAATAACGTATGCCCTTAAAATGGGCCTAGCTACATCATTCGAATAAGCATGCAAACGAACCTGTCAGTTATCTTAAATGGCAAGACCCTCTGATTCTCAAAAGACTGTGCATGTAAGTGATGGCAAGATCTTTGGTTCACAAGTTAATTCGCAATAGGTGATGTTTAGGTTCACAAAATCATCGAACATACTCTTTGGACAGTCATCGCTATCGTCTCTAACGTGTCGCTACCCTTCCATCGCCAAATATATCGATTATTCTTCTCGATCCATTCACCATGGCACTCAACCCCTATTGTTATTGAGCCCTCCATTAGTGGTGTTCCAGGTACCTGAATATATTTTGTTTAACAAAAAATTGGTCATGAGAGTACATACCAATCTATGACAAAATGAACCAGCAGCAGCACTTGTTCCAACATATTATTAACTTGTTGCAACATGTAATAAAATTGTTTCAACAACTCACTAATCTGTTGGAACCAGCTTTAGTTTTTTTAGGGTAATGTTTCACAGACTGTTGAAGATGTCCAACAGATTGCCGAGTTGTTGCAACAAATGTACTACTTGTTTCAACAACTCACTAATCTGTTGGAACCAGCTTTAGTTTTTTTAGGGTAATGTTTCAGACTATTGAAGATGTCCAACAGATTGATGAGTTGTTGCAACAAGTAGTACACTTGTTGAAACAAGTAATACACTTGTTTCAACAACTCGACAATCTGTTGGACATGGCTTCAGTTTTTTGGGTTATGTTTCACACAAAAACTGAAGCTGACTCCTACAACTTCATAATCTGTTGTAGAATTTGCAACAACCACATTGCACGTTGCAACAACTACAACAGCTACTGTAAGTTGTTGGAAAATCAGTAGATTTATACTCAAGGTGAAAAATCGAAATAAAACAGTTGTGGTACTTACCAAATGAGCGAAAACCACCACTCCCAAGTAATTGCCAGTGCTGCAGCAGCAAAATCCAGTCAAAAAATTATAAAATCGGGTGGTCACGTTTTTTCTTTCTTGAGCAATAATGGCGGACGAAGAAGAAGAACAAGAAGAACAATGGAATGAGTTGTGAAGTTATTTCCACTGCTACACGAATGAAATCCAGTCACAAAATTACAAAATCAGGTGGTCTTGTTTTTTTCTTTCTTGAGCAAAAATCAGTCAAGAAGAACAAAGAACAAGAAGAAGAATAAGAAGATGTAGAAGACGAAGAAGAAGAAACGAGTAGCAAAATAAGAAGAAGAAGCAAGAAGAAGCAGCAACAAGAAGAAGAAACGAAGCAAAAAAACAGAGGCAAAAATGGTGGAAACGGCGCAGGGGCGGGTAATATTTGGCGCGCTTTTCCCCCAGTAGGGTTTATGTGGGTTGGGTCAAAGTGTTAAAAATAAAACTTGAGTTTAAAATAGCTACACTAAAAGCTCTGGGCTAAAGTGTTAAAAAGATAACTTTGGGGTGAGTCAAACCTCCCTAATCACTAATCCAAAGTTTATCACCCCTACTCAATTAAAAAAACTAGAGTTACTCCAACTCAATTTTAAAACCCATTTGTCACCTATAATTAAAAGCCCCGTGATATAGCGTCCATAATACCGAGCAAACCAGCATTAGATAGGTGTGTATATATAATAGGTTCATTTAGATTTTTCAATTATCAAATTAAATGAATAGTATTTGATTTTTAAATCTATAAATCAAATAAAATCAATAAAGTCGGGTTTTTCGATCTAGTTTTTTCTCGTGTTTTTTCGATTTCTTCAGATTTTCGAGTGTTTTCCCTATAAAGTTTTCATAGCACATATATGTAACTCAGTGCTCTAAATATTTGTTAGTCCTAGTAAGATACAACTATGTAGTAGTATATTTCCAAGAAAATAACACAATAATATGAGATAAGTCATAGCATTGTACTAAAATATTCAATAACAAGATAATAAAATTGCATAAAGCAAATATTGCTATAACATAATCTAAAAATACTATATAGGTCATGTTAAAATAAGTAAAGAAAAAGATAAACTAAGTTATGCATTTTCATATAAATCAATGTAAAACTAAAAAATAGATATCCAACACTATCATCATTCCTAGCTAGTGTTGAATTGAATTTCTTTTGTTAGAATTAATATTAATTTGAACTTTGTTGAGTTACTACATTTATGGGCTATAAAATTTACTTACCATTCTTTATATGTATAAACTTTTTCAAAAAAATTGTATAAATGTACTATCGGGTTGGTTTGATTTCGGTTTAATTTTCTTTAGTTAAAACCACACCAAACTAATTATGGTCGAATTTTTTTCCAATACTAAACTATAATCGCATTTTTTCCCCGATTTAATTCGAATTATTAGTTTGATGCGGTTTATCGATTTTTTTTACACCTTAGGTGAGTCTCGAACTTACATTCAATTCATCAATTGTAATATGGAAATCTAAATCCACTTTATTACTACTGGTAGTAGGACTTCTAAACAATTTATAGTGCAAAATTAAATGTTAGTCTGAGATCAATAATGTACTTAAGGACGAGAAGGAGCTTATGGACATCACCTTCTTTGGTGGCAGAGCAAATTGTAAGATGATTAAGGTGAAGTTATTAGTAACGCCTTTTTGAACAAAGAGTCTTCTTAGGTTAGCAGCTCCATCAATAACTTTTGACCATTGACACCATTTATTTTATTTTTCATCCGGCGTTCGATACTTGCATGGAGACTTTATCATAATTTTTTTCATTCCGAAGCTCGAACTGAGGCCTTAAATAAAGATGAAAGAATTATGTTCATTCCATCACAATCTTTGATGATGACATTTGACACCATTAACAAAAGGGACTTAAAAACCTTTTTGGGGGGTTTTGTTTGATTATTTATGTCATTCTTGAGCATTAATTATTGTGCAGCTGGAGGAACAGTAATCTAACAATTAAAAAATCACAATTTAGTTTAAATTCAATTATTCCCTTCTTATTATGTTAACTATGTATATCATGGTACAAAAGAGTAACCTTTATACCACTATGTCATACATACTTTGTATAATCTCTTCACAGTCCCGACGCTTTAAAAAAGTGTAATATTAATTGAATATTTGCACTTGCTCAACTTTGCACATTTTTTTTCTTCAAAAAACATGACACCAGTAACAGTAATTAATCCTATACTTTATCGTATCTTATTTCTTTTTCTTATCAATTTTATTTCGTTTGTACACGGCCAATAAAAAATATATAACACTTTACGCGTCTCACAGATCAGATTTTGAATCGTCTTACAAGTTTGTTGTTGGCATGATCGAGATATTGATCATTATTGTTGCTATATGAGTGACCACAATGAAAATCAACTTACCATTGTTAATTATGGTAATGTACCAGTATAGAATCTTCCCTTCCCTTTTAAGTTTATGCAGGGATGCTCAAGCAGAATTGGAAAACCGCGCAGGTTCAATAAATTAAATCAACTCAAATCACTTATTACCTCCATTCACCTTTGACTTTGTACCTCCTTTAAGAAAAAATAAATTAAATATATATTTTATAATTTTACCTATAATAATGATAGCATTTTAAAAAATCTTGAAAAATAATTTGAGAAATAAATAGTTAATGATAAGGGTAAAACTGGGAAAATTACTTTTCTCTTAATTTACTAAAATGGACAGATAAAAGTAAAAAATATATTTTTAGTATAGTAGGCAAGTAAAAGTAAGAGTAATATACTGCCTTATTTTAGTAGGTTTGACTAATGGTAATAGCTTATTTGGGAGTTTTTGACTAAAATTGTCCTTTATCTATAAAAGTAGGCCTATTTTTATCGTCCAAATATAACTTAAAGCATATTTTATCCCTTATATTTGTTAAAGTGAAACATCGTTGGTCTCACTAACAGACCCATGTTAAAAACTAAAGGTGCTATCCCTCTGGCTCTGACGTGGTGATTCCCCTCTAGGTTCTGCCTTCTTCATTTTCTTCCTGCCTTATTCATTTTCTTAGGATATATTTAAACTAATTTGACCTTTATATGAATAGTCAAGCAAACCATTCAGGTATGATTGGTTCATATAAATAACAGGCGAATTCAGGTGCATAACTTGTTAGAGTCCATAGTCAAGCAAACCATTAGTTGATACAGCAAAAGCAAAACCAAAATAAAGAGTCACTAAAATTATCTCCTTTATAAAAAAAAATATGTTAAAACTTCTGAGGAACCATGAAAAGCCTAAAAGAAGAAGAGCCAGATCTAAGAAAGCCCAGTTGCTGGAATCCTATTTAAAAACCCAGTTGCGTTAACAAAAGTAATGTTAAAATATACTCCTCGATGTTTTGTGGCAGAAAAAACAGAGCCGTTAGACAACTATTCTTGCGGCTCTTTGAAACCACCCTTCAGTAGCAAAATGAACCCTTTACTGCAGCAAAGATGTTCTTTTATAGCAACAAAAAAATCTCACACCAGCAAAAAACACCAAACTTCAGTAGCAAAACTAATTTTTCAGCAGTAACTTACATACTAAAATCCAAATATTATTCTCTGCTAAAATTTAACCGTAATTGGGTATTCCACTACCATGGATCAAATAATCATTGCTGGAGATGAAGAAATAAGCTTCTTCACTTGAGTTATCTTCTTGTTCTCGTCAATTAAGATTTTTGTCAGAGGGGCGTAGGGATTTTGATAAATGATTTATTTGGGGAGAATCACGAATAGATTTGGGGGAATGAGGAATGGAGTTGGTCTTTCACCGTGGGTTCAATGTTTTACAGTCACGTGAAAGTCACAGGGAATAGCACTGTTAGTTTTCAACATGGGTTTGTTAGTATGACTAAAGATGCTCTATTTTAGCAAAATTAAGGGATTAAAGATACTCTAAGTTATATTTGAAGGAGAAAAATAGACCTGTTCCCTTAAATAAGAGACAATTATACTAAAAAACTGGCTTGTTTGGTATTAACTCCCAAGACCCCGACCCGAAAAAGGAAGGAATCAAAATCAACCAAGGTCACAAGTAATTAATGTCTATACCACTTTGTAATTATATTAAACGAATATATTTTTATATATAAATAAACCTAGTGCAAATTCCCTAGATCTCTAGTAAAATTAGAGTTCGTGTACTTCTTCCGAACTTAAAGCTTGCGTAAAAGGTTACGTTTTAGGTTGCCCAAAAAAGCCCAAACTCTTCTCTCAATCTCTCCTTCACCAATTCCCACACAGTGGCGGAGCCAGGTGGTAGAAGGGAGTTCCAATGGGTAAATTACACTATTATAAGGTTAACACTATTTTTATGAATATCTAGTAGATGTTAAATCTTCCTGACTTAACCTTTTTGCTGCTAAAACAATCCAACTTGACTATAAAATCACCTATATTACACTACGACGTCCAATTTTGTCTGAACCCTTTCTTCTCTCTCTTTTAGAACCCTAGCACAGAAACAACTCCAATTGCTGCCTTCTTTCTCGACCATCAAAGCCTCTTCTTCATCTTCTTCCTTATTATATTAGACCCTAAAAACCCTAACAACCAACCTTTAACCCCATTCTCGTTTTCACTTCTATCCTCATTTATCAAACCTACAGTTATTGCCGCTATCACAGCTACTTCCCTTTTCCTCATTCAGTTCTGTTATATCCAATACCCCACACGCTACGGAGACAAATATGAAGGATTTAAGTTTTGAAGAGAAAAAAGAAAAGGCCCTCGAAGATTTCTTGTTATCTAACTCGAAAAATGTTCGTGTTCTGACCAAATTGATGAAATCAGATAAAGAACAGAAAAATATATAGTTGAAGCTATTAGCACTATTGACAAATTGATAGAGCTCGAGCCAGACAATACCAGATGGCTATTGTTGAAATCTCTTCTGCGTGTTTACGGTGGGGCCAAATATAAGTCCAATGAAATCTTAAAAGAGGACCCTTTACTTGAAAAGACTTATCACGTGCAGCTGATGGTAGCGTCGCAAGAAGATTCAATTGAGAAGTTGAAGAAAATAAAGAAAAAGATCGAGGAAAGGATAATAAATGCTTCGTTGAGGAAGAATGTGGAGGATTTTGATGAATTCATACTTGCTTGCTACTTAATATGTTGGGGTTTCATTACTTTGGATTTTGACTTCCTTGTTAGGGTTAGGCATTAAAATCGAAAACTCCATAATTCTATCCGACACAATTACTTTGGTTCCTCTGTTTCTGTCAATACGTAACAAGGAGAATAACGAGAAATGAGGACCGAGTTGGCCCAGTAAACATTACTAGCCTCTATTTTATTTTATTTTAAATTGTAATATTTATACTTAGAGTATTAAATTCTATTTTTATGTAATTATGTACTTGTACAACTTACTTCGACGTAATAAATTCTTCCAATAACTAACACATTATACTTCATTGACTATTAAAAATATCGATGATCTAATCAAAACCGAATTGATGAAGAAAATCGTATTGTACCGAATTAACTTTGATTCGATATTTGATACATATAAAATAACGGAACAAACTTCATAAATACTAAATCGAAGTATCAAATATTCATCCCTATCGGAAAAACACGGTGGAGATCAAAGTCAACATGCGTGAGCTAATGAATGCTAGAAGAGAAGGTGACTATTTAAATATGGTGTACGATTTTTTCTTTTATTTTTGGAAAATAGTGTAAGATCTATTATCACAATTTGACTTATAAGTATATTCTGATTAATAGGCTTTTCTTTCTACTTTAAATAACGTTTACTTTGTTGTTTTAGTTTTTAAGCGTTATCGTCATATTTTATGTATAAATAGACATACACATACTATTTTTTGTAATAAAATTGATTTACAACATTTAAAAATTTGTTTCATTTTTTCACGTCTTTTGCTTTACAGTAAACCTTCTTCATGTATAATTTTTAATAATTCAATATATTGTTCCTTCAAATGAATAATTGATTAAAATTACTTTCTCCGTCCAAGTTTACTTGTCCACTACTGACTGTTGACTTAGCACAGTACTTCTTAAAAAATAAAAAATAAAAAATAAAATGATAATTTTATTATATCACCCCTATTTATTATATGTTGGAAAATAAATTAGAAATTAGTAATAGTTAATAAGAAGTGTAAAATAAATAGATATAAAATAAATATTGATTTTTCAAACTGAACAAGTAAAAGTAAATATTTATTCTTAGTATAATGGATAAGTAACTTGGACGAAGGGAAACAATTTTGGTGATGAATTACCACTATAGCAAAGAAATGCTTTAGAGGTGGAGGAAATCATTAACTAAGGTTCTTTCTTTTACTTTGTGGGAAACTGCTAGCATTGGAATAACAAAGAACTTTGATAAGAATTTCAATATTTTGTTGAAATAATGTGAACTATATAAAATGTCTTTTCTCAGTCTAGCAAGAGGGGTTGGTTAAGAGAGATAAATTCTTTTTTTTAATGCATTCCACTGGGCCGACTGGATACCTTTTTTCTAAGATATGTTTCATTCAAACTCAAGCAATAAACAGTAATTATTGAAGAGATAGACACATTGATTTATCTGTATATAGACTATGGGAATACTTCTTTGTCAAGGTGCAACATACTAATAAACTACATCCACAAACTCTACAAGGCGCACTATCCTAGTCTATATTGTTCGGACTTTTCAAAAATGTTATTGGGTGTATGTCGATTTCTTAAAAATTGAATCCAAAATATATATGACAACGTTTTGAAGAGTCCGCGCAACATAAATCCTAGCCATATAAGATGTTCATAATCTTTTGGCCTGCTCAGTGTTCTTTTCTCAGTAGGCACTAGGCACTGATTTATTGTAGCCACGGCGTGCTTTGTTTATTTTTTATGCTATTTCGAGATCTTATGAGTTTAGGTCTTAATCTTTCTAGATTTTACACAATCAACTCACATAAAAATTAATTCTATTTCATAGCATTGTTGATAACCATAAGGGAGGTAATTTTTTAGCATTATGGGTTACCGTGTTCAGTAAAAGAAAAAAGAGAACCCTTGGGCTGCTTTAAGAAGTAAAATATCATTCGCCGAGGAATTTGCATATATATCTAATTTTGGGGTCATTATGAAGTTATACCCTTAGGGGTCGTTTGGTACGAACACAAGTAACGCAGGGATTAGTAATGCAGGGACTAGTAATGCAGGGATTGTAGTGCTGGAATTATTTTTTATCAAGTGTTTGGTTCATTGTATTAAAAATTAATTATGCAATGTATAAGTCTGGATTTAGTAATTTTAAGTCTTATTCATGTATAGCTAATCCAGGGATTAGTAATCCCTTTCTTTTCTTGGTATTAGTTAATCCCTCATATGAGGTATAACTAATCCATGTATTAGGTAGGAGTAAATTGAATTGACCAACCAAACATGGTATTGGACGGATTAAATTTTTATACGGGAATTATTTTATTTAATACGGCCTACCAAACGACCCCTTATTGTATAAAATTTTGCAACTTTACCCGTTTTAAGATTAACTTCAAATTTAGCGAGTCTGGAATTTGAAAAATTCACGTATGACTTAGGAGTGTTTTAGTAGTGTTAGCTAATATTTGCATGCACTTAAGATGCATTTAGTCTGAAGTACAAAATTGCACTTAAGATGCTTTTAGTCTGAAGTACAAAATTGCACTAAATCCCTCATGTTACTTTTTTTACTGGAAATCTTAAAAGAGGAACAATTATGTTGACATTAATTGAAGAACAAAGTTTCAACAAAATTTCAATTAGTCAAAGTTTTGAAATTTGTTGAAATTTGAAATTTGTTGAAATTTGTTGAAATTTTAGTTGCACTTTGTTCTTCAATTAGTCAAAGTTTTTATTAAGTTAATTAAGTGCAATTTTAGTTTGCAGTTTTCCATTAATAAAAACTTTGTTCTTCAAATTTCAACAATTCAACACACGATCTACTCTAGATGAGCTCAAATTTAAAACATAACTTTTAAATATTATAAAAAAATAAAACGCAATTATCAATTAGTCAAAATAACAACAAATCCGTTTTGCAATTAAGAGGAGGAAGAAAAAATCCAAACAAAAATAGGAGCGCCACACCAACTCACTACCATAAAGCACCATAAACCACCTTAAAACCTGATTACAACAATACGTGGATCCACTGTCGTTTTTGTTTTCACATCAACTAAGGGCCGGTTTGGCCATAAGAAATTTTTCACTTTTTTTGGAATTTATTTTTACTTTTTTCGAAATTAGTGTTTGGCCATGAAAATTTCAAATTTCACTTGAAGTTGAATTTTGAAATATTTCGAAAATTTAAAAAATTTCAAAAAATTATTTTTCAAATTGTTCACTTCAACTCTTTCCCTCACAAAAATCCAAAAACAGCTCAAAATTGTATTCATGTCAAAACACAACTCTAATTTCTTCGTATATCATTTTCATTTGAATTTTTTTAAACTTTTCCCGAATTTCACAATTGTTTTGTGCAAACGCCCACTAAGAAGAGAAGGAAGAAGAAGAAAAAGGAAGCGAAAAGAGTTCGTTTAAGCCCTTTTCTTCTCTCTGTTTAAGAACTCCACCACCCTATTTCTTGCCCACATTTTTTTCCTCAATTCCCTTCCAAAGCCCTAACCCATTCTCATTTTCATTCCTATTTTCATTTTTCAAACCCACCATTATTAACAACATTACAGCTACAACGCTTATCTTCACGCGATCCTTTACCCGAAACCTGCCATTGCCTCCTTATTTTCTCCCCACACTACAGAGACAAAATTGAATATTTCAGTTTCTGAAGAGGAAATTAAAAATCCCTCCAATTCTTTTTTTGGTTGCTATCGAACCCGAATGATGTTAATGCCCCGAGGAATTTGATGGACATTCAGATAAAGAATAGAAAAATAATGGATGCTATTTAATGTAGCTTGATCCAAATAAAACAGAATGACCTTTGTTGAATTCGCTTTGCATGTTTATAATAGGGAGCTTGAAATAACCAAATTCGGGTTCAATGAGATTTTAAAAAAGGATCCTTTTCGCATCGAGGCTTATCATGGACTAATGATAGTGGTGTCGCAAAATTTAGGAGTTGAAGGAAATAAAGAAAAAAGTTGAGAGGGGAACAAAGATGTGTGAAAAGGGGGAGTAAAAAAAGTAACATGAGGGATTTTATGCCTCTGCTTGCACAAATTTGGGTAATTGAAGGTAAATATGATGGCACATTGAAGGTTTACAAGGATTTAGTGAAGGAGGAGCCAAAGGATTTTGGGCCTTATTTGTGTCAAGGAACAATACATACATTGTTGAGGTAAAAAGATGAGGCTGAGAACTGTTTCGAGGAGTACCGGAGATTGGTATCAAAAGGGCATCCTTATGCTATGTATTTTGGCGACAATTTGATAGGAACAAAGCTTTTTGCGCAGAAAGTGGAGAATGAGAGATATGGATCAAAGAGTTAACTAGATTGAGGCTTTGTATTTTGATTGGAGCTGAGATTGGATGATTGAGGTATGGTTAGAATTTAGTTACATTGTATGTTTTAGTTTATTTTTGCTGTTTGCGTGTGATTTACTGTTCTCTCTGGTTTAGGGATGTAAGTAGTTCTAATGAGTTAGAGCAAGTAAGGTTCAAATTGAGACATTGAAAAAGATTTTTCTAGTTGAGGGAAGTAGTGCTCGGGCCTTTAAATTTTTAAAGGTATATTCAGTGACATGTTGTAATAATCAATTTTAAGCAAAACTGGAAAAGAGAATGATACCTGTGACTTTCTACTTTCTTTTTACTTTTTCTCAATGAAATACGTACCTGTAGTGTGTGCTGTTGTCTTATGTGTTGCGAGTCGAGTCTTTGAGGCTGAGGAGACTGATGTTAAATGGGAAGTTTTGCTGCTATATAGTGACATAAAGAGCACTGCAGGAATGCTCTGCTTCATTAAAAAAGGTCTAATCATTTGCAGTTTAGCTCCTCTCACAGTATGTGTATCAATTGTTCGTGATTTATTTCGTATAAATTTCGTTCCACACTACACCTTTTAAAGCGCCCATTTAATTAAATGATCAATTTTGTATCTTCATAAAAACAAAAGGGCTTACTGCTATGACTAATTTTATATGAATTAAAAGATCAGTAAGCAATTGCATATAATTTTGGATGGCAGAGCTTGTTAGAACATGAGTGTCAGTCCCTCTTGATAACACTAAACTTATTGAACATCACAATAATATATTGCATATGCATCGGTAAGCTGATATATACAGCTTCCAACAAGATGACAGCCCCTCATAATTGAATAGATGACCATCGGAAAGTTGAAATTCCAGAATATATTGGATACATAGGGTTTGGTGTATCATTAATAAATACATAATTCACACCAGGGCGAAAACACATAAAAAAACTTCCAAAATAAAAAAAGGGAGAAAAAGACCCTGAGAAGGATAATAAGGAGTGGCAATTAAGTGAAGTTCACTCTTCCTTGCTGCAGTTATTGCAGTAAATTCAGCCATGTCTAAATCCTCAGGGAGTTTCCAGTCAAAATGATAGAGCAATTTAGCTATTGGAAGGTGAACATTTATCAAACCAATTGAAATCCCAGGACACATTCTCCTTCCAGTACCAAAAGGAAGATACACAAAGTTATTCCCCGTGAAATCCAGAGAGCTCTGCTCAAATCTCCCTGGCTTAAACTCTTCTGCGTCTTCCTAATACTTTGGATCCCTCCCAATTGCCCAAACATTAACCATGACTCTCGTTTTTAAAGGGATAGTATATCCATTGATGTTTGTTTCTTCCCTACACTCTCTTGGAACCAAAAGCGGGAGTGGAGGATGAAGTCTCAAGGTTTCTTTAACAACCTGTTTTAGGTATCTCAACTCCTCAATCTCGTCCTCATCGAATGTTTTTTTTTCCTTTGAATGTTTCTCTTATCTCAGTTTGTGCCTTTGCAAACACCCTTGAGTTCCTCATCATTTCTGTCATCGCCCATATTGTTGTTGATGTTGAAGTTTCTGTTCCCCCAGAAAACATTTCCTACATTTATCCATATTGGCTACGAAGTGTAACAAGGAAAGATTTTTAGCACATAACAAAAAGTATCCTCAAAACTTATAGCTTAAATATGTCATGACATTTCTATAGCTATATATAAGAGCATGTGGTTGAGGGTATAATATAAAATTTCAAGTTGAAGAGTTTATAAATATAAAAATTTGTGATTCTTTTTGGAATGGATTGAAAATGAAAGAACGCCATACATGAAAAGGAGTATCAACTAAGCAGTTTATTCCGATAGTACATACGTTCGCAAATTTAATGAACTATTAAGTGCTAAACCATTCAATAATCGATGTCTTGTACCATATTTGTATTCTTTTTTTTCTTGACGAACTATTAAGTGCTAAACCTCCAATTCTTATATCATATTTGATTCGCCTTGTTTTTTTTTTTTTTTAATCAAAGGTGTGGCCTAGTGGTTAATGAAGTGGGTTGAGAATCATGAGGTCTTAGATTTAAATCTCAGCAGAGGAAAAAACACTAGGTGATTTCTTCTCATTTGTCCAAGTTTTGGTGGACAGAATTATTAGGTACCTATGCTGGTGGGAGGTAGCCGATATCCCGTGAAATTAGTCGAGATGGGGGCAAGTTGACTCGTACACCACGATTATCATATATATATATATATATATATATAATATTTATATTGTTACTCCATATTTGAGGCTAACATAGTTCTAAACTAGTCTAAGTATTCCATACAAAAGGACCAAAATATAAGTTTTAGTTAATTGAAGGTAAAGGGTAATTTGCACAAATATGACACTTCAATGTTACTATTGATTTATTGATCCCGCTTGTCCTATGGGCAGAACTTCAAGTTTAATAAGTGTTACCCCTTACTTGTCCTATGTGCAACACTTTTGACTTTTGACCTTAAAGGTTTGCCTATGGGCAAGCAGGGTTACAAGACCATCTATTTTCAAGGTCATTGCATGTAATTCCTGAAGGTTAAAAGGGCTTAAGTCAGGTTAAATGAAGTAGATGGAGGTATGAGGCTTCGGGTTCAAATCAACGAAGACAAAAATATTAAGTTATTTTTTCTCATCTACCTAAGTCTTGGTGGGCTGAGTTATCTAGTACCTATGCTGGTGGGAGATAATAGATACTTGCTGAACTTAGTCGAGGTGCGTACAAGCTGTCCTGGATACTACCGTCATAGAAAAATATTAGAGACTTTTACTTATCTATACTACTTTTAAAACTTATTTACCCTCACTATTGAAGTTTTAACTTAATTACAAGTTGATTACGATTTATCAATTGTATACAAAATAATGTGTTAGACTCCAATCTTCCCCTTTTTCTCCCTCTTCTTCCTCCATTCTGTGGGACCCATCTAAAAGAAATAAAGAAAACGATGGAAATAATTGCAAGTTGGGCAGCTAAAATTACAAGTCACAAAAAAACGTGTTTTGACCGATGGAAATTTGCAATGCAAATTGCAAAGAATAAAGTTCTAATTGGTCCAATGGTAAGCAAGTTTTTCTATAAATAGCAGCCTCCATTTCTCTTTTGAAACACACCAAAAATAAGAGAGAAGTAATATAAGTTAGAGAGAGTAATCCACGGATTGTAGTCTGTGAGATAAATAGTGAGTGTGAGTAATATTGTAGTGAGGTGTTTCAAATAAAGAATATTATTTCTTTTGAAGTTGTAGTAGTCTCTTGACACTACTAAGTTGGTGTCGTGGTTAATCTCTTGTGTTATTATTATTTGCCGTGTATATTATTCCTGGGTGGGATTATTATTTTTCCCAACAATGTGGTATCAGAGCCATGGTGAATAATGGTCCGCTGTCTTTTCAGTACCCCTGTCTCCCAAAAGATAATTATGAGAAATGGTGTCTACGCATGAAAGCAATTCTTGGCTCCCAGGATGTGTGGCAAATCGTAGACATAGGGTATGCAAAACCCGATAATGAGGAAGCTCTGCCTCAAAATGAAAAAGAGGTCTTGGCAAAGATGAGAAAGAAGGATCAATTGGAGGGTTCTTTACAGGCCCAAGAAGAAAAGATCAAGATGAGACAAGAAGTGCCATTGGAGCAACTTCTTAAAATTCAGACATCCTTTAAAGATTATGAAGGTGAAAAAGCTATCGAGAAAATGA
The DNA here is from genome assembly GCA_002018475.1 of Nicotiana obtusifolia. Lineage (NCBI taxonomy): Eukaryota > Viridiplantae > Streptophyta > Magnoliopsida > Solanales > Solanaceae > Nicotiana > Nicotiana obtusifolia. The sequence goes on along the minus strand of MCJB01048619.1, from coordinate 130,115 downwards.
GCGAGGACGAGGCCGTGGCAGTCATGGAAGAGGAAGAAGTAATGGTAACAACTTCAACAATGAAGTTAAAATCCACCAAACATTCAGAGGTCGTGGTCGTGGACAAAGAGGAGGAAAATGACGTGGCAACTATTAAAAAAATAATAGACAAAGGTATGACAAATCAAAAATTGAGTGTTATAATTGTCATAAATTTGGCCATTACTCTCGGGAATGTCAGTAATATGGGTATACAAGACAAAGAAGAATGTTGATGGAGATGTGGAGAGATACAAGGCACGACTTGTGGCTAAAGGCTACAACTAAAGTCAAGGCATTTACTATGACGAAGTCTATGCACCTGCCCGCATGGAGACAATTCGTTTGCTCATATCTTTGGCGGCGCAAATGAAGTGGAAGATCCCTCAACTAGATGTCAAGTCAGCCTTCTTGAATAGCTATCTTGAAGAAGAAGTCTATGTTGAACAACCATTGGGCTTCGTAGTCAAAAACCACGAAGATAAAATGTTGAAGTTGAACAAAGCTTTATATGGGTTGAAGCAAGTCCCATGGGCATGGAATAGTTAAATCGACAAGTATTTTCAAGAAAATGGGTTTACTCATTGTCTCCACGAATATGCTCTTTACCTTAAAGTTCATACTAATGGAGATGTCTTACTTGTTTGTCTTTATGTTGATGAGCTTATTTTCACACGTAATAACCCAAGTTTGTTTGAAGCTTTTAATAAAGATATGTCCTGTGAGTTCGAGATGGCAGAAGTAGGGCTCATGTCATACTACCTGGGCCTAAAAGTGAAGCAGATGAAGGATGAAATTTTCATCTCTCAAGAAAGCTATACAAAAGAGATATTGAAGAAGTTCAACATGCTCGATTGCAACCCCGTGAACACGCCGATGGAGAGTGGGACAAAATTGTCCAAGTTTGATGAAGGAGAAAAAGTGGATCCCACATTTTTTAAAAGTCTTGTGGGAAGTTTGAGGTACTTGACTTGTACCAGGCCAGATATACTCTTTGCAGTTGGAGTAGTAAGCCGCTTCATGGAAGCTCCTACATCTATTCACTTGAAGGTCACTAGAAGTATTCTTCGTTACCTAAAAGGTATGATTGTCTTTGGGCTATTTTATTCTTCTTCTTCTGGTGATTTCAACCTTATGGGATTTTGTGATAGTGATTATGCAGGAGATATTAATGATAGAAAAAGCACAACTAACTTTGTATTTTTCTTGGGCGAATCTGTTATTTCTTGGAGTTCAAAGAAATAATTCATTGTTACTCTCTCGACTTGTGAAGCTGAATATATAGCAGTAACATCTTATACTTGTCATGCTATTTGGCTGAGAAAATTGGTGAAGGAGCTCAATTTACCACAAATTAAAGCTACAAAGATTTGTATTGACAACAAATCCGCACATGCACTCCCGAAGAATCCGGTGTATCATGATCATAGCAAGCATATAGACACAAGGTATCACTTCATTAGAGAATGTAATGCCAAGAAAGATGTAGAATTCAAATATATGAAATCTCATGATCAAGTTGCAGATATCTTCACAAAGCCTCTCAAGTTTGAAGATTTTCAGAGGTTGAGATCAAGATTTGGTATGATCAAGAAAATTCAAAATTAAAGGGGAGATTTGTGGGACCATATAAAAGAAATAAAGAAAAAGATGGAAAAAGTTGCAAGTTGCACGGCTGAAATTTACAAGTCACAAAAAACGTGTTTTGACCGATGGAAATTTGCACTGCAAATTACAAAGAATAAACCATTCTGATTGGTCCAACGGTAGGCAAGTTTTTCTATAAATAGCAGGTTCCATTTCTCTTTTGAAACATACCAAAAATAAGAGAGAAGCAATAGAAGTCAGTGAGAGTACCTCAAATATTGTAGTCTGTGAGATAAATAGTGAGGGTGAATAATATTATAGTGATATGTTTAAAATAAAGAATGTTATTTCTTTCGAAGTTGTAGTAGTCTCTTGACACCACTAAGTTGTAATAGTGTAGTAGTAATATTGCTACGCTCGAGTATTATATTTACCTCGTTAAAAGAGTTGGTGTCGTTGTTACTCTCTTGTGTTATTATTATTTGCGGTATATATTATTCTTGGGTAGGATTATTATTTTTCCCAACACGTTCCACCCAACTCAATTCGACATACGTAGATATTTAGGATATAATGTTTCGATGTTTCTTATATAAAGTTACTTTTTTTCTTCTTTCTTAAGTTTGTTTCTTATTTAATGAAATTGGAGAAATATCCTTAATACTTAAAATTCTAGATACAGATGTTTCCGTACTTGGCATTGTTGTACCATTTTTATATGAACTTTCTTGCGGATGGAAGCTTAAGCTTTGATATCTTTGTGTATCATCACTGGAACTTTAGATAACTGCAGATCAGGTTCAATTATATACTGCTAGTCATATATTTTGTTTATTATATTATTGTATTCGCCATTCGTTACCAGTATAGACGAACCTCCATTGACATGTGGTAGTGGAAAGAAACTCCATTGAAAGCCATTAAAATTTTCAAAACTTTGAATTCAAAAATCGAGTTTGGTGAAATTATTATTTGCTTGGATTGAGTATTGTTGCAAATGAGTCGGAATATCCTTTGGAGTTTACAAATTTGAGAGAATTTGGTGAAGATTGGAGGTGGTTTTGGTTGGAATTTCAGATTGAATCTAGAAGAAGAAAACACAAACAAATTGTATATATTTTGTATGTCAGGTGTAGAAATGACATAATAATTGTAAATAAATGATATATAAATTATAGTTTTTGATCGGATTATGTACGAAAAATTTGTTTTTAAGTTGTACATAGATTGTAGATTTTGACCGGATTTGTATATATTTTGTAAAAAACTTTAGGTACACTCTGTAAATAAGAAAATTTAGAAAAAATCGGATAAATATATTTAAAATCTCGTATATATACGAAAAAGTCCCAACCAAGTACCAAAACCAAAATTCATGAACAACTGGGAGAATAAATTTAAACCACCCATGATTTTCTTGATAAGAATAGTTTTAGATTTTTTAGGTGAGCAAGAACACTTACAGTCATAACTGCTTTGATGTTGTCATTGGTGATTGGGATTTGAAGTTTCCCACTCTCCTTTAGTCTTAGTAGAACATCAACTAGATCTTCACCTCCTGATGCACCATTGCCTGTTTTACCACTTGCAAGATTCTTTTTATGCTCATTGATAACAGCCTCAACAATAGCATCTACTGTTTTGTGAGTACTCAAAATTCTTCTCCTCATTCCACTTAGCAAATGAAGGATCTTGATTGAAGGGAAAATGTCAGCCACACTGAAGCCACCTGTTAATTCTGTCAATTCTCTTACTATTAGAATGAACTTTTTTTGGTCTTTCAACAATTCTCCAAATGCTGCTTTGCAGGTCATGGAGCTCTCGTACCATAAGATCCTTTCAGTAACATTTATTGGCTCGTTGGGTGTTGATGACTGGATATGTTGCACTAGACGAGAAGCCTCGTCACGCCTAATAGAAGTAAAGGACCGAACATTCTTGGCAGAGAGCAGTTCCAAGACAGCGACTTTGCGCATTTGTCTCCAGTAATCACCGTAAGCACTAAATGCAATGTCTGTGCTCTTGTAACATATTATCTCGAGGGACAATAGTTTAGGCCTCGATGCAAAAGCGAGGTCATGAGTTTTCAGTATCTCTCTTGCCATGTCGAGAGAAGTAACCACGACTGTAGAAATTTCACCTAGTTGAAGGTGCATGAGATCAGGTCCATATTTTCTGGCCAAGTTTGCAAGTGCGTGGTGGGGAAGTCCACCGTCCAATGCCAAGTGATGGACACTTCCTAAAATAGGCAATTTCCATGGACCAGGAGGCAGTTTCTTGTTTAAGGTTTTTGATCTCTTCCATTCCCCTAGTAGTAGGAAGAGGAATGACAAGAAAAGGAATATGAAAATAAAGTCGAATGGAATCTGAAACTCCATTAGATATCCAAATGTAATGTAAACTCCATTACGTATTCAACTCTCAAGTTTTGTTTGTAGGCTTTCTTTTGGCCTAATATAATCCGCAAGTAAATATTAGGGGTGTATATAGGTCGGGGTTCGAATTTTTTAATTATCAAACCAAATAATAGTGTCGGGTTTTTAAATTTATAAACCAATCCAAACCAACAAAGTCGGGTTTTTCAATCTCGGATTTTTCGGGTTTTCAGGTTTTTTTGGGTAAAGTCTTCATATCATAAAATATGTAACTTGTGCTCCAAATATTTCTTTAAGTCCTAGTAAAATACAACTATATAATGTATTTTCTAAAAAACTAACACAATAATATGAGATAAGTCATAGCATTATACTAAAATATTCAATAACAAAGATAAAATAATAAAATTACATAAAATAAATATTGCTAATTAATAAGCCATAATGAAAATTAACATAATCTAAAAATACTGTATAGGTCGTGCTAAAATAAGTATAGCTAAATATTAATGACATAACTAAGCATTAAAGAAAAAGATAAACTAAGTTATGCATTTTCATTATAAATCACAAATTAAAATAACTATCCAACACTATCATCATTCCTAGTAATTGAATTTCTTTTGTCAGCATTAGTATTGATTTGAACTTTGTTTGAGTTACTACATTTGTGGGTTTTAAAATTTATTTACCATTCAAGAATGTTAAGTCTAAACTTGAAATAATACGTTAAAAGATAAAACTGTAAAATTTTTTAAGAAATATTTATAAATTACATTATAATAAATATTTATATGTATAAAATATTTTTAAAAATTATATAAATGTACTATCGGGTTGGTTTGGTTTCGGTTTGACTTTTTTTAGTTAAAATCAAACCAAACTAATTATGGTCGGGTTTTATTTTTCAATACCAAACCACATCGGTTTTTTTTTTTTTCCGGTTTGACTCGAATTATCGGTTTGGTGCGGTTTATCGGTTTTCTTTGTACATCCCTATTAAATAATATATGCTTTTATGAAGAAAAAAATAGTTTATGCTTTAGTTCCAAACAAGATTATAATACTAAGATTTGCAAATGTCTCCAAAATTTGTAATAAAGTAAATGAAAGTTGCATTCGAGATAAAGACATTTTGCCAGACTTAATTAATTTATCGCTATCGTATACGGTTGAAGTCGGGCCCACCTATATGTGGTCAAAATCAGGCTCGACTCTATATAGTTAACATCGAGTTCAACTATTGCATGATAGATCGGGTTCAGAATGCGTAGGGTCGAAGATCGAACCCGAGCTTCATCGAAGCGGAACACGAAGCCAGAATGTCCAAACTCGAGAACATCGAGCCCGTGATCAAGAATCGATCCTGATTCCGAAAATGTCCAAGGGAAGATCATTAAACCTATATGACGAAAAATCGGAAAATCGAAAAATCCGTGATGGGACGAACATCACGGCAGGAATCTCGACACTAATCAATTGAACCGCTTAATTAGCAAATCAGGAGATTTTTTTGTCTTATGCGGAGATTTTTACCTTGTATAAAGTTGCACCAGATATATGACCTCCCCACTATATAAAGGGAGAGTTCAACCATTTACAAGACACCTTTTAAAACGAATCATCAATAGAAAGAAAAAATAGTGAATATTGCTCTCTTGAATCATTTTATCATCAACTTGTTTCAATTTTCATTATAATCAGTTTCCGCCCAAGAAGGATCAGCCAACGGCCAAGAGTGCCTAACTCGGGTGGATTGCGTTTCTTTTCCATTTATCCCTTAATTTTAATTTTTGTTATATTATTCGTCATTTGTATCAAATTAGGCCACATATCCATAAAATCTCGTATAAATTCAATTGTTATCCAAAATTTAGGGTAAACAGTTTGGCGCGCACCGGGCTAAGGATAATAGTGGATATTTGATACAACTTTTTGTCACACACATTGTTTCACGCTTGCTCTTTGAAGTGTTTCTGATTCTAGGTTAGAATACGGAAATATCAAACTCTCAATCGACACCTCTGCACGTTGACACGAGTTCGATCATCAAGGCGAAAATAATAACATAGTGCCCGGCGACGAAATTCCAATTGATGCTAATTCACAAGTGGCAATTGATGCAGATCAGCTTACTGGCCCCTTAAATAGCGTTCATAGGGGAACTCGATCGGTGACACAAAATACCCAAAAACGATGAAAGGGACGGGATCAGCCTCCGGATGATTTTCGAAATGTTGCAAGCCCAACAGGCAGCGATAGCTCAGTTACAAAACCGAAGCCAAATCTCGAACAGGGTTGAGCTTGGCCCTTCCTGAGAAATTACCCATAGGGATGGATCGGTTGTAGGAGGGTTAAATGAGTATGAATCGGGGGCAAACCCCGGAATTATGAAGATGCTCGAAGAACTAACTAAACGAATAGAATCTGGGAAGAAGAAAATCGAGGCAAATAACAAAAAGGTGGAAACATACAACTCCAGGGTGGATAAAATCCCAGGAGCACCCCCGGTATTAAAAGGCCTAGATTCCAAAAAGTTTGTACAAAAAACTTTTCCACCGAGCGCGGCTTCGAAACCGATACCCAAAAAATTCTGTATGCCAGAAATCCCCAAATACAATGGAACGGCCGACCCAAACGAGCATGTAACGACATATACATGCGCTATCAAAGGGAACGACCTGGAGGATGACGAGATCGAATCCGTTCTGTTGAAAAAATTTGGGGAAACCCTGTCGAAAGGAGCCATGATATGGTATCACAACTTACCCCCTAATTTTATTGACTCATTTGCTATGCTTGCAGATTCTTTTATGAAGGCACACGCAGGTGCTATCAAGGTCGAAACGCGAAAATCGGACCTTTTCAAAGTTAGGCAGAAGGATAACGAGATGCTTAGAGAGTTCATGTCCTGGTTCTAAATAAAACGGATGGATCTGCCACTGGTCACAGACGATTGGGCTGTTCAAGCTTTCACTCAAGGGCTCAATGTTGGAAGCTCGGCGGCTTCGCAAAAACTAAAACAAAGCTTAATAGAGTACCCTGCCGTCACATGGGCCGATGTACATAACCGGTACCAGTCAAAAATCAGAGTCGAAGACGATCAGCTCGGAGCCCCTTCGGGATCCATTTACCCCGTTAGAGCTTATGACAAAATTCGAAGGGAAGTTTATCGCGAACCAAGATCGAATAAAGAGCGACATCGGCCGTATCACGGGGACAGAAAAATCGGCGCATCCGGGCAAAAATCTCCAAGACATGAAAGGAGAAATGACCGAGGTCATAACAGCCGGGGGCTCATGAACAAAAGCAATTTCAAAAGGCCCATCGGGCATAAAGAAGCACCTCGATTAGCGGAGTATAATTTTAATGTTGATGCTGCCACTATCGTATCTTCTACCGGTCGCATCAAAGATACTAAATGGCCTTGGCCATTGCAATCCGATCCAATCCAAAGGAATCCTAATTAGATATGCAAATATCACGACACTCACGGTCATAAAACGGAAGACTGTCGGCAACTGAGAGAAGAAGTAGCTTGGTTACTGAATAACGGATACCTTCGAGAATTCTTGAGCGACCGAGCAAAAAGTCACTCGGAAATAGGAATAAACAGATAGGCCAGGAAGAACCTCAACATACAATCAACATGATTATCGGTGGAGTCGATACCCCTCAAGGTTCGATGTTGAAACGTACCAAAATATCCATCATTAGGGAAAAGCACATTCGGGATTACACGCTAGAGGGGACTTTATCTTTTAACAATGAAGATGCGGAAGGTATTGCACAACCCCACAATAACGCACTGGTAATATCTGTACTTATACATAAAGTTAGAGTAAAACGTGTGTTAATCGACCCAGGTAGCTCGGCCAATATAATCCGATCGTGTGTTGTGGAGCAACTCGGCCTGTCAGACCGGATCGTTCCTACAGTCCGAGTACTTAACGGGTTCAATATGGCATGTGAGACCATCAAGGGTGAAATAACGTTGCCAATAAATACTGTTGGAACCATTCAAGAAACAAAGTTATGTGTGATCGGAGGGGACATGAGATACAATGCTCTATTTGGAAGGCCATGGATCCATGACATGAGGGCGGTACCTTCAACATTACACCAGGTGTTGAAGTTTACGAAGCCCAATGGAGTCAAAACGGTTTACAGGGAGCAACCAGCTGCGAAAGAGATGTTCGCGGTGGAAGAAATGACATCAACACCAACGGTTCCTAACCAAAGGGTCGAGAGCAAGATAAAATAGCAATCACAGATACCATCTTCGGCAAATGTGGATATACAAGTACATGTCGAGGATGATGATTATGGAATTCCCAGATCTTTCATCACCCCCGATGATTCCGATGCCAGCAAATCGACTGTCGAGGAACTGGAACAGTCACACTGCAAGAAAACTTTCCCGATATACTTGGCTCGGGGTTGAGCTCCGAGCTTAGGACAAAACTTATTCGATTTCTTACAACTAACGAAGACTGCTTCGCTTGGTCCCACCTTGATGTAACAGGTATATCATCGGAGATAACCACTCACAAGCTGAGGTTGGATCCGAATTTCCATTCACTCAAACAAAAAAGGAGGCCTCAGTCCGAAATTAAACATGCGTTCATCAAGGATAAGGTAACTAAACTTCTAAATATAGGGTTTATTCGGGAGGTTAAATACCCAGAGTGGTTGGCAAACGTAGTGGTAGTCCCTAAAAGAGGGAATAAATTAAGAATGTATGTAGATTATAAAGACTTGAATAAAGCATGTCCAAAAGACTCTTTTCCCTTACTCAACATCAATCGCATGATCAATGCTACTGCCGGTCATGAGACCCTTAGTTTTCTCGACGCATACTCCGGCTACAACCAAATACGGATGGACCCAGGTGATCAAGAAATACCTTCCTTCATCACTAAATATGGTACATACTGTTGAAATGTAATGCCATTTGGGTTAAAAAAATGCTGGAGCCACATACCAGTAAACCGAATGTTCGAGAAACAACTAGGAAAGAAAATGGAGGTTTATATTGACAACATGTTAGTTAAATCCCTGCGAGCAGAGGACCATTTAAATCATTTTCAGGAAACATTCAGTGTGTTGAAGCAGTACAACATGAAGTTGAACCCGGAAAGTGCGTGTTTGGTGTGGGTTCAGGTAAATTCCTTGGTTTCATGATCTCGAATCGTGGAATCGAGATCAACCCCGAAAAAAATCAACACTATCGAGGACATCACGGTCATAGATAATGTGAAAGCTGTGCAAAAGTTGACCGGACGAATAGCCGCTTTAGGGCGATTCATTTCGAGGTCGTCCGATAAAAGTTACCGGTTCTTCGCTCTTTTGAAAAAGAAGAACAACTTTTCATGAACTCCGGAATGGCAGCATGCTTTGGAAGAGCTCAAAAGATATTTATCGAGCCCGCCGTTGCTTCATTCATAGAAGATGGATGAACAACTGTACCTTTACCTGGCAGTCCTAGAGATAGCGGTAAGCGGAGTCCTAGTCCGAGAAGAACAAGGTACACAATTCCAGACTTATTTTGTCAGCAGAACCTTAGGCGAAGGCAAAACTAGATATCCTCACTTGGAAAAACTGGCGCTCGCTTTGTTGAGCGCTTCTAGGAAACAGAAATCGTATTTCCAATGTCATCCCATATGCGTCGTAACAACTTACCCATTAAGAAATGTGATGCATAAACCCGAGCTCTCAGGTCGATTAGCCAAATGGGCCATAGAAATAAGTGGATACGACATCGAATATCGACCTCGAACCGCCATCAAATCTCAGGTATTGGCAGACTTTGTGGCCGATTTTACACCATCCCTAATACCCGAGGTCAAAAGAGAGTTGTTAGCTAGCTCAGGAACTCCTTCAAGAATATGGACTCTTTTCACAGATGGCGTTTTGTACGCGAAGGGATCCGGACATGGCTTCATGTTGAAGCCACCAACTGGTAACATAATTCGACAATCTATTAAGACTGTGAAACTGACTAATAACGAGGTAGAATATGAAGCCATGATTGCAGGCCTAGAACTAGCCAAGAGCCTGGGAGCAGAAACAGTCGAAGCCAAGTGCGACTCCCTTCTTGTGGTAAATCAAGTCAATGGAACGTTCGAGGTCAGGGAAGGGCGAACACAAAGATACTTAAACAAACTGCAAGCGACGTTGCATCGGTTCAATGAATGGACCTTACAACATATACCTCGGGATCAAAATAGCGAGGCCGACGCCCTCGCCAGCTTGGGGTCGTCGATCGAAGATGACGAGGTCGATTTTGGAAAGGTCGTACAGCTCATAAGGTCGGTAGTAGAAGAAGGCCACGCTGAGATCAATTCAATAAGTCTAACTTGGGATTGGAGGAACAAATACGTAGAATATCTCAGTTCCGGGAAACTCCCCTCGGATCCAAAAGAATCGAGGGCCCTGCGTATGAAGGCGGCTAGGTTCAGCTTGTCCGATGACGGAACCTTGTTCAGAAGAACATTTGATAGCCCACTCACGATATGACCGGGCGACACTGAGTACATTTTAAGGAAAATCCATGAAGGTACTTGCGGGAACCATTTCGGTGTCAAGCCCCTAATTTGGAAAATAATCAGAGCCGGTTATTATTGGGTCGACATGGAAAAAGACGCAAGGAGTTCGTTCGAAAATGTAACGAATGCCAAAGGCACGCCCCAATGATCCATCAACCCGGGGAGACACTCCACTCAGTCATATCGCCATGGCCGTTCATGAAATGGGGGGTGGACATTGTTGGCGCTCTTCCATACACACCAGGTAATGCTCAATTTATACTATTTATGACTGATTATTTTTCTAAATGGGTGGAAGCGCAGGCGTCTGAGAAGGTTAGGGAAAAAGAAGTGATCGCATTCATTTGGGATCACATCATATGCCGATTTGGAATGCCAGCCGAGATCGTATGCGACAACGGGAGGCAATTCATCGGTAGCAAAGTGACAAAATTCCTTGAAGATCATAAGATCAAAAGGATCTTATCGACACCCTACCACCTAGTGGGAATGGACAAGCCGAATCTATCAAGGAAACAATACTTCATAATCTCAAAAAGAGATTAACCGATGCCAAAGGGAGATGGAAGGAAATATTACCCGAAGTCCTATGGGCATATCGTACGACCGAGAAATCCAGCACCGGAGCCACCCCGTTCTCTCTGGTTTATGATGCTAAAACTTTGATACCGGTCGAGGTCAGGGAGCCAAGTTTCAGGTTTCGATATGCGATAGAGGAATCGAACTATGAAGCCATGAATACGAACTTAGAACTGTTAGATGAAAGACGTGAAGCTGCCCTTGTTCGACTAGCTGCTCAAAAGGAAATGATCGAAAGGTATTACAACAAAAGGACCAACCTTCGATATTTCAATGTCGGGGACTTAATACTAAGGAAGGTTACACCAAAAACGCGGAACCCGAATGAAGGGAAGCTGGGACCAAACTAGGAAGGACCTTACTGTATCATTAAAATCACCGGAAAGGAATCCTACAAGCTCGGAACAGTGGATGGTAAACAACTACCAAACAACTGGAACATAAGTCACTTGAAACGGTATTACTACTAAGGTACGACCCTGTTCTGTATTTTTAATTGCATCACGAACTAACATTTGCAGGTATCAAACGAGGTACCTTGGATCGGGGGATACGAGATATTAAGTCTAAAAGCACGCGTTGCACTCTTTTTCCCTTGAACCATTTTTGTCCCGAAACGGGTTTTACGGCAAGGTTTTTAAGGAGGCAACTAGTAAATCGTGCTAACTTAGATTCGAAGGCCGATAGCAAATCGGTGACGACAGTATTCGAAGCCTATCTTCAATTGACCCCAAATACTGGGGGGCCATTTTAGCTTGGAAAGATATTTTAGGATTGAAGGGTCAAAGATCAATAATATTCAATATAAGGGCCAAACGGTCAAATGAATCGTGCCTAAATAGATCAATCGAACCCTGACACAAATTGTACACATGTGTGAACGAGAATAAAGAAAAGTCTCTTGTATACAAACATCCTGCTTTCGATCAAACGAGCCCAAGGGGCACTTTAATTTTAGTTCGAATAACCATTCTCTCACTCAAGGACTTGTCCGAAAAACAAACTTATTCGAGTGGGGATGAGACCTATTAAGGCAAACCACAAACTTTAAAGGCTAAGGCCATTTTGAGTTAACAGAACTTGAGGGAGGATGAGACCTATTAAGGCAAACTCCAAACTTTAAAGGCTAAGGCCATTTCGAGTTAACAAAACTCGAGGGCGGATGATACCTATTAAAGCAAACTCCGAACTTTAAAGGCTAAGGCCATTTCGAGTTAACAGAACTCGAGGGGGGATGAGACCTATTAAGGCAAACCCCGAACTTTAAAAGTTAAGGCCGTTTTGAGTTAAGAAAACTCGAGGGGGGATGAGACCTATTAAGGGAAATCCCGAACTTTAAAGGCTAAGGCCATTTCGAGTTAACAAAACTCGAGGGGGATGAGACCTATTAAGGCAAACCCCGAACTTTAAAAGTTAAGGCCGTTTCGAGTTAACAAAACTCGAGGGGGGATGAGACCTATTAAGGCAAATCCCGAACTTTAAAAGTTAAGGCCGTTCAAGTTAACAAAACTCGAGGGGGGATGAGACCTATTAAGGGAAATCCCGAACTTTAAAGGCTAAGGCCATTTCGAGTTAACAAAACTCGAGGGGGGATGAGACCTATTAAGGAAAACCCCGAACTTTAAAGTTTAAAGTCATACCAAATTAATAGTATTTGAGGGCTAAGTTGCAAAAAGAAAGCTTTATATATATACATAAAAAATCCTTTCCACAAAATCGAGCAACCTCGATACACGATATCAAACATGGGAAAAGATAAAACTCGATCGGGAGCGACTTGGTCTCAACTGGAACCCGCCTCGATATTAGAATTTCCGAGGTCGTCTCATTCTTCAGATCTGACTAAATCCTCGGAATCATCCTCCTCCAGGAAGGCTAATTTTCTGGCCTCGGCCTCGGCTATCCTGGCATCTTCGATCTCTGCCGATAAATCAAAGCCTCGAGCACGAATCTTTTTAAGGATAAGTCTTTGAGATTGCCACCTCATATGATCAACCATATTCCTTGATTGATCTTGAGCAGCTTCAGCATCGGCCTTATATTGAGCCACCAGTTCATCAGCCTCGGCTTTGACCACGACAACTTCCGACTTGGCCGTTTTTAGCTCGTTAGCCATATTATCTCAATCTGAGATAACCGTGCTAATCCGATATTGGAGCTCGTCGGTGTTCCTGGTTTGGGCATCGATTTGCTCCTTTGCCTCTCTAAGCTAAGTCTCTGCTGAAGCTAATTGTGCCTGAAAAATCTCTTTTTCCGAGGCCAGCTGATCTATCTTGCTGCTCCACTCATCGGCCTAAGCTCTAGCCACACTTATTTCAGATCGAAGCTGATTAATATAATCAAGCTTTTGCTCTACTTGCTTGACCAAGCTAGCATTATCCTTCCGGGCAAGTTCCAGTTTGGCACGAAGATTCATCATCTCCCCTTCGAGCCGCTCATAGCGTCTCAACTCTTCCCGAAATCGGAGAAAGACTTCATGGTGAAGTACTGAGACCTGCAAGCATAAAGGAGGATGTTATAATTAATTGAAATTTTAAAGTACAAAACAAAGGACATCGAATAGAACTTTTCAGATATTACCCGATTCAGCGCTTGTTGAGCTTCATTGAACAGGCAGGGCGCATCCACTTCGTTCATTTTTTCCTGATCCTCCTCGGTCACCAAGCACTGAAGATAACTGGCCACTCCGATAGGAGCGAAAAGAAACCTGGCATCCTCGGGAATGGTGAAAGATATGGATCGTTTTCGATCAGGGTAAGCGCTCGGCGTGGGAAATCGATCGACCAATTTTGGACTGAAGGAAATCCCGCTTGTAACGGTGGATGAGCTTTTTCTCGGTACCTCTAAATTACCAAGCCCAAGAAAGTCTTCCGCGGACGTCGAATCCACACCATAAAAAAAACCGCGGAAAGGGTCTTTCGATCAATGATCTCTGCCTGGGGAACGTTCTTTTGCCATTTGGGCCTCGTTGAACGTTGATTCTGAGAAAGAGGGCGAATCAACCATCTCAATTGGACCCAAGACTCCCAGCAGTGCTCTCCTCGTATCTGGGGATGCCCCAGTTCTTGTCTCCAACTCGGTCCCTCCCCACCCCCCATCCCCCGACTTGGCGAAGGTCCGCTTCACTAGCCCCTGGTTCGGAGACCCCTCGCCCTTTAGATTGTAGCGGCTCACTAGCCACAAGGTCGAAATCCTCTTCTTCTTTCTCGTACTCATCCCTCAATTGACATAGCGAGTCCGAAGGTAACACTCGATCATTAGCACTGCCCTTGGGCTTGCGAGCCAATCTTTTCCTTGGTCTCTTCTTTCCGAGGTCTGAGGAACTTGGGGCCTATTTTCTTTTCTTCTATTTATCCTGCTTCGAAGCAGGGGGCTCACTAGGAACATCATCGCCTATGGGCGCGGGTCTCATCTCAATATCCTTTGATAGCCCTGCAAAAGAAAGGTAAAACAAGTTAGAAATCGATGGCATAAGGAACTAAGCTCGAGTGTAACTTATCTCACCATGAAGTTGGGCCTCCCACCGGCCTTTCGAAAGCTCGCGCCATGCGCGCTCGGAATATGGTCTTTGGGATACGAACCCCTTGACCTATTCTTTGAGATGAGGAATTGCAGCCGACATCCAGGATATAGCTGCGCCATATAAAATTGATAAGAGGAAGGTCGAAAGGGAAAATAGTAAACAAATTGATAAGCAGGGCCACACTTACGCTTCATATTCCATTTCTTAGGAAATGGCATATTCTCGGCTTGGATTAGGTCCGATATTATTACTCGAACAAATCGACCCGACCAACCCCGATCCCTATCCTCATCAATACTTAGAACGGGGCTTTGCTTGCTCGACAAACAAATTTTATCAACCCTCCCGGTAAAGTCGGGGACTGTACAATCGCATGAGATGATCGACGGTGAAAGGATACCTCTCGATCTTTTTGACAAAAAAACAGAGAAGAATGATTATCCTCTAGAAAGAAGGATGAATTTGTCCCAGTGTCACTTCGTACCTTTTGCAAAAAGCAATAATGATCGGGTCCAAAGGGCCCAACATGAAGGGATAAGTGTAAATACTTAAAAATTCCTCCACGTAGGTAGTGATTTCCTCTTCAGGCGCAGGAACCACCACACACTTACCAACCTATTTATAGTCTTCCTTTACTTTATCGAGAACTCTGTCGGTGATTGAACAGATGTATCTCGTGACCGATTCACATCAGCCCGGTATCGAGGAAGCTTTATCGACCTTGAAATCGGCTCCAGTTGAACACCAGGTTGGTACAAATGCCTTCAGAGGGGGCTCCGCTATAGGCTCCTCAATGACAACAGGTGAAACGTCATTAGCAGGTTGAGAAGAAGAGGGAGTTTGTCTTTGAGGAATGGATTTTGAAGTCTTCGCCATTATCTTGAACAGATGAAGAAATTAAAAGATACAGATGCAAGGGAAATATAGTATGAAGATAGCTTGCGAGGTATTTTCAGAAAATTTAGAAAACAGGAGGTCTCGAAGATAAGAGCGATGTAATTTTATAAAAAAGCACGAACATTTGAATATAAAGGGTGAAAGAGGGTATTTGTAGCCTCTCGAAACGGCGGTTCGCATCCCAAAGCGGTAGAACGCCGACTGACACACACTTGATGCTTCAGAAGGCTTTTCTGGTGGGACGTTTTCGATTTTTGTATTACGTACGTCATAAGTTCACCGTCACTTATCAGAATGAGAATTTGAGGCTTATGTCATTTCTCGTCGTTACTCTCCAAATAACGAAGGGACTATCTGTATGCGGTCGAAGTCGGGCCCACTTATATGTGGTCAAAATTGGGCTCGGCTCTATATGGTTAATATTGAAATTCAACTATTGCAGGATAGATCGGGTTCGGAATGCGTAAGGTCGAAGATCGAACACGAGCTTCATCGAAGCGGAACACGAAGCCAGAACGTGCAACCTCGAGAACACTGAGCCCGTGATCCACAATCGAGCCTGACTCCAAAAATGTCCAAGGGAAGATCATTAAACCTGTATGACGGAAAGCCGAAAAATCCGTGATGGGACGAACATCACGGCAGGAATCTCGGCACTAATCAATAGAACCGCTTAATTAGCAAATCAGGAGATTTTTTACCTTGTGCGGAGATTTTTACCTTGTATAAAGTTGCACCAGATGTATGACCTCCCCACTGTATAAAGGGAGAGTTGAACCATTTACAGGACACCGTTTAAAACGAATCATCAATAGAAAGAAAAAATAGTGATATATTGCTCTCTTGAATCATTTTATCATCAACTTGTTTCAATTTCCATTATAATCAGTTTCCGCCCAAGAAAGATCAGCCAACGGCCAAGAGTGTCTAACTCGAGTGGTTTGCGTTTCTTTTTCATTTCCCTTAATTTTAATTATTGTTATATTATTCGTCATTTGTATCAAATTAGGCCACATATCCTTAAAATCACGTATAAATTCAATTGTTATTCGAAATTTAGGGTAAACAACCATCTCATGAAAAGAATAAAGCAGTTGTAAATTAATTGTACTCCATTTGGTCCAAAATAAGTGATTTTTTATTCTTTTTTTTGTGGTCCAAAATAAGTGATTTTTCCAGATTTCAAGAATGAGTTAATTATTCTTTTCCTATATTGTCCTAGAAGTAAATAATGTTGAAGTATGTATTAGGAGTGTTTATTTCCAATGCAATTGAATTCTTCCATATGATCAGATTCACGTTTCCACTTCTCTAGATCTGTTACTCTTCTATGGAGTGCTTGTTAGTATAAAATGGAGAGCCAATATGAGAGGGATGATCAGGACTCCATGAATTTTATTTTGTGTTGTAGCATGCTTATTTCATCATTTCAGAAAATTAAACCTTCTTTTATAAGAGAACTCTTGGTGGGAAATGTTGAAATTTTTTGGCTCTATTGTATATTTGTTGATGTTTTAAAATTGAAATACATGACAAATTGAGATTCTTGCTGGAAATTTGAAATCACAAAGTTTTCAATGTTCTGCCGTTGCTTCGTCTGCCATTTGCTTCATTCAATGTTTAGTGAGAGTTAATAATAACCACATCCCAAATCCCAATATGCCATTATGTCAAATATAAAATAAAATGATAAAAAATGTGAAGAGATAATAAAGGATAATATGATAAAATTTTTTGCTAATTAATATTAAAAGGTAGATTTTTTAATCCGTGTGAAAACAGTAAAAAAGTCACTTATTGGACAGAAGAGAGTAATAATTTAAACACCTGATATCAATAGAATAACGACGAAGACTTTAGTGTACTGTCCAAGGATGATTAATCATTAAACATTAAATTACAGCCATCAATGGTGTGCAAAATGTTAGGCGAATCTGTGGTTCCTATTTTGTAATAATATGCAGTCTCATAACACACAATAAGTGATGTGGACCTATTGTCATAATTTGACTTATAAATGAGTCGCGATAGGTTCAAATTAATATTTACTAGCTAACCTAACGTGATGGTTACTTTGCATTATTTCTTTAATTGTATCAATATACCTTATATACCCATGCCCTTAAAAGAATGCTATCATATGTGATATATTTTGTTGAATTTTGCTGCATTGACAAAATCACTTGATTGAAAGTATCCCTGTGGAGTTAGGATCTTATCAAAACACCCAGAAATTTATGCAAGGATTTTCAAAATTAATAAAACTTCACTCTCGGGATTAAACCTATAACCTAAATTAATTTTCAAACCTCCTTTACCATTATACTAATATCTTTTCTTATGTCGAGGAAGGCGATAATTTATATATAACTAACATAAGTAGAGCGTCACATGAATTCATACGAAGCCAGTCCTTCAGACACGAAACATAAATCATATATTAAAATTAACTAAAACTACAATAAATAATAAATATAAATCCAGTAATATCCTGGTTGGCTGAGTATCTCCTCCACGTACCTTTTCCTCAAAGTTCTCCAGTACATCACTTGATTGCTGACACGCGGCGCATATTAATCTATGAACCAGATTTCTCCAATACACGAACTTGAGACAACCTTCCCTTCTTTCTCCATTACAGTGACTCAAGCCACCCGATTCTATAACAAAGAAGTGACCAACACCAATTTTCCGGCTATTCCAACTTTTACGGCTGCTTCCGATACTGTTGAAGAAGACGCCCAGGCCTCTTCCGCTGCCATTTCTCTAAATTCGGTGAGCTCTTGGGTTCCTGTAAATACAAGTAGTTTTTTTAATTTTTATTTTATTTTTATTTCATATAATATTCCATTGGCAAATCTTTCTAGAATGAAAAAGATTAATATTTCAACCTCAATATGCTGAGCTGTAATATTTCAGAAGCTACGAAATGGTTGCAAATCATAATTTTTCTGTATTTTATTTTGGTGTTTCAATTGATAAATATAGTGTAAATATTTTGTAGTCAACGCATATAACTAGCTTCCTAATTATTAGTCTATAGTCATGCCTATTGTTTGTAATCAACGCATATAATTAGCTTCCTAATTATTAGCCTAGAGTCATGCCTATTGTTAGGCTTGCAATTTGTATATATGCTGACTTAGTGAATGTGAATAATCAAGAAAAATATTCCCATAATCTTTCATGGTATCAATTACCTAGGGCACGATTCCTCTCTTCCGCTGCTATCCTCGGTATTCCGCCTCACCATTGTTAGGTTTCTGTTCATCTTCTTCCCTATCTCTTGCTCATTCTTCTTGGCAATCTCCATGTCGGGTTCGAAGACCTCATTTCATCCGGCTCTTGCCGTCTCCAATATCAAAAACCATGTTTCCATTACTCTTGAGATGGAAAATGTCCAGTACTCTACGTGGCCAGAATTATTCAAGATTCATGCACGATCACACCGGGTCCTTCACCATATCATTCCCCCTGCTACAGGCAAGGAGAAAGTTCCTACTACCGAAGAAGAAAAGGAACTATGGCTGACCCTTGATGCCACGGTTCTATCGTGGATATATGCTACCATATCAAATGACCTCTTGCACACCATCATCGAACCCGATACCACGGCCATAAAAGCTTGGAATAGATTGCGTGATATATTTCAAGATAATCAACATTCCCGGGCTGTGACTCTTGAGCAGGAATTCTCCACCACTTCTTTGGAAGATTTCCCAAATGTTTCGGCATATTGTCAGCGTCTCAAATCCCTCGCTGATCAACTCAAGAATGTTGGAGCACCGGTTTCGGACAACAGAATGGTTTTACAATTGGTTGGGGGCCTTACAAAACCGTACCGTGGTGTGGGTATGTTGATCCGTCAAAGCAACACGCTTCCTCCTTTCTATCAGGCTAGGTCCATGCTTACGTTAGAAGAAGCGGGGATGGCCAAGGAAGCGGTGTTGGGCTTCGCATCGGCGATGATAGCCGCGTCAGGTGATGATACTCAAGTGACTTCTGAGCCTACGGGTCATTCGAGGGGTCCAAAGCAACAAAAAGGCAAGAACGGTGGCCGGAGATATGCAGGCAATGGCAATGGCCGTAACTCCGGCGGTGGAGGTCGAGGTCGAGGTCGAGGTTGAGGACACACCGCGGTGGGGGTGGCCGTAGTAACGGCGGGCAGCAGCAGCCCTCTGGTCGACAGCAAGCCCCGTATTGGCAGCAGGGTCAATCCCATGGTTTGGGTTGGATGCCCGTCCCACCTTGTCCTTTCCCAACTCAAGGTTGGGCCAAGCCTCCTGCCTAACAAAGACAGCCAAGTCTTTTGGGCCCAAGACCTCAACACCAACAGCAAGCCTATGCAACTTTTTCGTTTGGGCATCCACCTACCTATGCACCAACGACATTGAGTCGGCTATGCACACTATGTCTCTCAATCAACCCGATCCTTCGTGGTACATGGACACCGGTGCTACATCTCATATGACATCCTCTACAGGTACTCTCTCGTCTTATTTTATTTTGATTAATCATCCTAATACTTGTATTATTGTTGGTAATGGTCATACTATTCCGATTCTTGGCTATGGTCACACTACTTTATCTTCCCCAAGTCCTCCCCTTTCTCTAAACAATGTTCTCCATGCTCCAAAACGCATAAAAAATTTCATTTCTGTTCGAAAATTTACTACTGATAATTCTGTGTCAGTTGAGTTTGATCCTTTTGGTTTTTCTGTGAAGAATTTTCAGACGGGTATGCCCATAATGCGGTGTGATAGTCGGGGGGATCTTTATCCCATTACCTCTTCTCTTAACAATCAAGCTACCTCATCTACTTTTGCTGTCATCTCTCCTAAGCTATTGCATGATCGGTTGGCTCATCCGGGTGCTCCTATCTTAGATGTTCTTAGGCATAATAAAAGCATTGATTGTACTAAACTTTCCTATTCTCGCATTTGTGGTTCTTGTGTACTTGAAAAACATATTAAATTGCCTTTTATTCCATTTACTTTAAGTACTAGTATGCCTTTTGGTATTATTCATAGTGATCTTTGGTCTTCCCCTACTTTGAGCTCTTCGGGACATCGATATTATATTTTATTGTTGGATGATTTTTCTAATTATTTATGGACTTTTCCTTTGGCACGGAAATCGGATGTGTATGACACTTTCTTGGCCTTTAAGGCCCATATTTCCACTCACTTTGAGCGTAATATCAAGAATGTGCAATGTGATAGTGGGCGAGAGTTTGATAATAGTCCGTTTTGGGATTTTTGTAAAACTCATGGCATGTCATTCTGTCTTTCGTGTCCCCATACTTCGCCTCAAAATGGCAAAGTAGAAAAGAAAATACGAACTATATAAATAATATCATCCGTACTCTTCTTACTCATGCCTCTCTCCCCACTTCTTTTTGGCATCATGCATTGCAAATTGCCACCTATCTTCTTAATATTCTTCCGAGTAAATTGTTGGGAAATAAATCTCCTATTGAGGTTCTTTACAAAAGGATTCCTTCCTATTCTCATTTACGGGTTTTTGGTTGATTGTGTTACCCCCTACTTCCGTCTACAACTATCACTAAGTTGCAACCAAGGTCTACTCCTTGTGTTTTTTTGGGGTTCTCTACTAACTATCGTGGCTATAAATATTATGATTTGTCGTCGAATAAAATCATTGTTTATCGCCATGTCTTGTTTGATGAGAATATTTTTTCTTTTTCTAAGTTACATCACCCAAATTCCCACTCTTATGATTTTCTTGATGATGACGTGTCTCCTTACGTGATTCATCATATCCAACAATCTGGTCTAGCGCCCTCTACTACCTTCCAATCAGCCCAGCCCACAAATTCTCCATCTCAGCAAGTGCAACCTGCTTCTTCCACTCCCTAAACGGCCCAGCCCAACTCCTCGATCCAACCCGCACAGCGTGTCTCTCAGCATCCTGGGCCACCTCTTCCTTCTGGCCCAAGGCCGGATCCTCCTGCTACCCCTCTTCTAATTCCTCTCCAGCAGCCCAAAGTAGTGACCCGTAGTCAGAATTGGATATCTAAATCCAATCCGAAATATTCCCTTCACTCCGCGATTATGAGGTCTCCCTTACCTCGTAATCCGATCGCGGCCCTTCGGGATCCGAATTGGAAAATGGCCATGGATGATGAATACAATGCTCTTATTAAAAATAAGACGTGGGAATTGGTGCCCTGTCTGCCTGATGTTAATGTTATTCGGTCTATGTGTATTTTACTTATAAAGTCAAGTCTAATGGTGTGTTTGAGAGGCATAAAGCCCGTCTTGCAGGTGATGGAAAGACACAACAGGTTGGCATTGATTGTGGTGAAACATTTAGTCTGGTGGTGAAACTGGCTACGATCCGGATGGTTCTTAGTCTTTTTCTCTCGAAGGCATGGCCAATTCATCAATTGGATGTCAAAAATGCCTTCCTTCATGGTGAGCTTCAAGAAACAGTATATATGCATCAACCATTGGGTTACAAGGATCGTGATCATCCTGATTTTGTATGTCTCCTGCCTAAGTCATTGTATGGACTTAAGCAGGCACCTCGAGCTTGGTATAAACGTTTTGAGGATTATGTGTTATCTATTGGTTTCACTAATAGCAGGTGTGATAATTCTTTGTTTATTTACAGCAAGGGGTTCGATATGGCTTACATTTTACTATATGTTGATGATATTATTCTCATTGCTTCTTCTGATGCTCTCCGGTGTTCAATCATGGATCTTCTTAGTTCTGAGTTTGCTATGAAAGATCTTAGTCCTCTGAATTATTTTCTGGGTATTGCTGTGACCCGCCATAAGGGGGTATGTTTCTTTCACAACGCAAGTATGCCGAGGAGATAATTGAGTGTGCAGGGATGTTACTTGTAAATCATCCCCTACTCCGGTTGACACCAAGCCAAAGGTTAGTGCTACATCGAGTGCCAAATTTGATGATATCACCCTTTATCGGAGTCTAGCAGGGGCTCTGCAGTATCTCATGTTTACACGGCCAGATATCTCCTATGCCGTCCAACAGGTTTGCCTCCATATGCATGATCCTAGAGTTGATCATATGTCTGCTCTCAAACGTGTTATTTGGTATGTTCAGGGTACATTGGATTACGGGCTACACTTATACCCGTCTTCGTTTTCTATTCTGGTCTCTTATACTGATGCAGATTGGGGAGGTTGCCCTGACACGCGGCGATCTACATCTGGTTATTGTGTATTTTTGGGTGACAATTTGGTCTCTTGGTCGTCCAAACGTCAACCCATATTGTCTCGTTCTAGTGCCGAGGCAGAGTATCGAGAGGTGGCAAATGTTGTCTCTGAATCATGTTGGATTCGGAACCTTCTCTTAGAGTTGCATTGTCCGATTAAAAAGGCTACTCTTGTTTACTTCGACAGTGTAAGTGCTATTTATTTATCAGGTAATCCAGTTCAACATCAACGCACAAAACATATAGAATTGGATATCCATTTTGTTCGGGAGAAGGTTGCGCGCGGTCAAGTCCGTGTACTTCATGTGCCATGCCGTCATCAAATAGCGGACATCTTTACCAAAGGTCTTCCGCTAGTATTGTTTGAAGATTTCCGGGACACTCTCAGCGTCAGTAAACCTCCCACTTCAACTGCAGGGGTGTGTTAAATATAGTGTAAATATTTTGTAGTCAACGCATATAATTAGCTTCCTAATTATTAGCCTATAGTCATGCCTATTGTTTGTAGTCAACGCATATAATTAACTTCCTAATTATTAGCCTAGAGTCATGCCTATTGTTAGCTTGCAATTTGTATTGTATATATAATGACTTAGTCAATGTGAATAATCAAGAAAAATATTCCCATAATCTTTCATCAATAATTTCGCAAGTTTTCCTAGGACACTATCATTTGTGTTTTCTGAATTGCGATGGCATTGGTTATTGGAATATGGAGAAGAAGGAGAAAGAGGGGTAGTCTGTAGTTCATGGTTGTGTGAACTTTGAGTATTGGAAAAATCTGGTCCACAAATTTTATAGGCCCCACGTGTGAGAAATCGAGTGATGTATTGGATAAAACTTGAGGGAAAGGTACTGGTGGGAATACTTTCCCAGGGTGGGCTGGGATCTCTAGGGACAATTTGGTTGATTCCCCTCTATGATAACCAAACCCTTGTTCTCATGAACAATTCGGACCAAACAAGACAGTTCTTTTTCGTGGTATTTACTTTGACTTTGGAGTTTCGACCAGTTATGAAATTCATCTATAAAGTCCAAAAGAAATGAAAAACTTGAAACTTACATTCACGATATTCTCAATAATAGAATGTGATACTACTGCTCAAAACTTGAGTCGTGCAATTCTCAAACTTCATACGTTATTACTGAGATTGATAAGTTAAGTAGTCAAGGTATTACTAAAGAATTTTGAGAGTTGATAATGTTAACTAGCAAATTTCAAACATATTTGTGTAGCAGATGTTGGATGAGTTTCGGATGTTGGGCATGGGGCAAGCTTACGCATAGGCGTTTTGGATATATGGCTCCCGACACAAGCGCCCTTACGTGTTCCTCGGGCCACTTCTAAGTGTCTGCCCTGGAGTGAGCTTCGAAGCGAGTCCCAGCAGTATCTTGTAAAGCACTAATGTGTATTAGGATGAATATTAATCAAAACGTGAAAAAGTTAATTGTTTTGTGAAAGCTTGGGCTTAAAATTAAGTAACATGCAAGCTTAGCCATGCATTGATTTGTCCCCCTGTGCTTGATTTCAGGAAATGCGCTTGTTGAAGAAGACCGTGATAAAATATATTGAATTTCTTAATAACAAAAGGGCTTATTGATATGTCTGATATTAAATAGATTGTAAAAAAATGACTAATGCATTGATTTGTCCCCCTGTGCTTGATTTCAGGAAATGCACTTGTTTAAGAAGACCGTGATAAAATATATTGAACTTCTTAAAAACAAAAGGGCTTATTGATATGTCTGATATTAAATAGATTGTAAAAAGTGACTAAGCAATTTCATATAATTTTTGGATGGTGACGCTTGTTAAAATACAAATGTCAGATCCCATAGGTAACAGTCAACTTATTGAATGTCACAAAAATATATTGTATAGGCAAGCTGATATTACAAGCTTGAAACAAGCTGACAATTGACAAGAGGGAGTTGCTTAAGTGGTAAATACTCTCCACCTCTAACTCTAAGGTTGCGGGTTTGGAACTCCTGGGGAGAGGGTAGAAAAAAAAAAATAGAAAAAGCTGAATTCAATGAAACTATTACGGAGTTAAAAATTCAGAATATATTGGATAGTAGGGTGTGGTGTATCATTAAATACATAATTCACACAAGGGCAGACACACATAAAGAACCAAAAAAAGGGAGAAAAAGGTCCTCACTGCTGTATCAAATATCATTCTTGAGAAGTATGGTAAGGAGTGGCAATTAAGTAAAGCTCACTCTTCCTTGCTGCAGTTATTGCAGTAAACTCAGTCATGTCCAAATCCTCAGGTTTGACACCATCAGGGAGTTTCCAGTCAAAATGATAGAGCAATTTAGCTAGTGGAAGGTGGACATTTATTAAACCAAATGAAATTCCAGGACACATTCTCCTTCCAGAACCAAAAGGAAGAAACTCAAAGTTATTCCCCATGAAATCCACAGAGCTCTGCTCAAATCTCTCCGGCTTAAATTCTTCTGCGTCTTCCCAATACTTTGGATCCCTCCCAATTGCCCAAGCATTAACCATGACTCTTGTTTTCAATGGGATAGTGTATCCATTGATGTTTGTTTCCTCCCTACACTCTCTTGGAAGCAAGAGAGGGAGTGGAGGGTGAAGTCTCAAGGTTTCTTTAACAACTTGTTTTAGGTATTTCAACTCCTCAATGTTATCCTCGTCAACGGTTTCTTTTCCTTTTAATGCTTCTCTTACCTCAACTTGTGCCTTTGCAAACACTCTTGGGTTCCTCATCATTTCTGTCATGGCCCATATTATTGTTGTTGATGAAGTTTCTGTTCCAGCAGAGAACAGGTCCTACATTAATTAAAAATTAATAAAGAATGAGTTAATTTAATATATCAAATAAGGCAGTACTAATCAAAAGTTCAAGGCATGCTTTAGTAAGTTATCTTATTGTCTAGAAAATCAAATAGCTAGTTTT
This sequence comes from Nicotiana obtusifolia, assembly GCA_002018475.1. Classification (NCBI taxonomy): domain Eukaryota; kingdom Viridiplantae; phylum Streptophyta; class Magnoliopsida; order Solanales; family Solanaceae; genus Nicotiana; species Nicotiana obtusifolia. The sequence goes on along the minus strand of MCJB01048619.1, from coordinate 104,458 downwards.
CTTGTTACATGTGTTCATGTCCTGAAAGGCCTAGGAATTTTTAAAGCCTTAGGTTCAATCTCCTCAATATTAGGTGAATAGTTAATTCAACTAAGTGGTTATTATACTATGCAGTAATATTTTATACATCTAACTAACAATAAAAAGGGCAGCTCCAGTTGCACTAAACTCACGCTATGCGCAGGGTCCAGGGAAGGGTCAGACCACAAGGGTCTATCGTACGCAGTCTTACCCTGCATTTCTGCAAGAAGCTGTTTCCACGGCTTCACATGGCAGCAACTTTATCAAATACGCCAAGGCTCCCTTCCATCTAACTAATAATATATGTCAATTATGTTGGTCGCTTGTAATTCCATTAACGAAAGAAACCCTCTTGACTAGGAGAAATTCGTTTAGCTTAACTATTTGACTTGGTTTAAAAAAAAAAACCATTAAAGAGGAAACTGTCCCTGTATTCTTTATTATCGAGTCTCAAACTCGAAACCTCTCCTTTGAAATGATGTCGTTCATTTTATCACAGTACTTGTTGGTAACTAGCTGGTAATTCCATAGAAGTTCTGTTTAATTACTAGGATAGATTTGTTTAGCTCGAAGGTTTGGCTTGGTTATTTTGAAACAAAACGAAAGAAAAGAAAACCCGTGATATTCTTGGTAATAAGAATAATTTGAAGATTTTCCCAATAAGTAAGAAACTTACAATCATAACTGCTTTGATGTTGTCATTGGTGATTGGGATTTGAAGTTCCCCACTCTCCTTTAGTCTTAGTAGAACATCAACTAGATCTTCACCTCCTGATGCACCATTGCCTGTTTTACCACTTGCAAGATTCTTTTTATGCTCATTGATAACAGCCTCAACAATAGCATCTACTGTTTTGTGAGTACTCAAAATTCTTCTCCTCATTCCACTTAGCAAATGAAGGATCTTGATTGAAGGGAAAATGTCAGCCACACTGAAGCCACCTGTTAATTCTGTCAATTCTCTTACTATTAGAATGAACTTTTTTTGGTCTTTCAACAATTCTCCAAATGCTGCTTTGCAGGTCATGGAGCTCTCGTACCATAAGATCCTTTCAGTAACATTTATTGGCTCGTTGGGTGTTGATGACTGGATATGTTGCACTAGACGAGAAGCCTCGTCACGCCTAATAGAAGTAAAGGACCGAACATTCTTGGCAGAGAGCAGTTCCAAGACAGCGACTTTGCGCATTTGTCTCCAGTAATCACCGTAAGCACTAAATGCAATGTCTGTGCTCTTGTAACATATTATCTCGAGGGACAATAGTTTAGGCCTCGATGCAAAAGCGAGGTCATGAGTTTTCAGTATCTCTCTTGCCATGTCGAGAGAAGTAACCACGACTGTAGAAATTTCACCTAGTTGAAGGTGCATGAGATCAGGTCCATATTTTCTGGCCAAGTTTGCAAGTGCGTGGTGGGGAAGTCCACCGTCCAATGCCAAGTGATGGACACTTCCTAAAATAGGCAATTTCCATGGACCAGGAGGCAGTTTCTTGTTTAAGGTTTTTGATCTCTTCCATTCCCCTAGTAGTAGGAAGAGGAATGACAAGAAAAGGAATATGAAAATAAAGTCGAATGGAATCTGAAACTCCATTAGATATCCAAATGTAATGTAAACTCCATTACGTATTCAACTCTCAAGTTTTGTTTGTAGGCTTTCTTTTGGCCTAATATATAATCCCAATATTAGAGAAAATGATACCGGCAGAATAAATATATATAGGGCATTTTTCACTTTTAGCCCGTGCCTATTTATATTTGGTAACTAAAAAAATTATATAAAGTTTGTATATAACATACAGAATGTATATATATACAAAAAATATGCATTTTTTGGACTATTATTTTGAGAGCAGTTATATAGTATCATTTTTTCATAAATATAATAGTACTATGACTACGTGCAACTCATTTCCTCTTGGTAAAAAGTTAATGAAAGTTGAACTCGAGATAACGACCTTTATTTAGATTTACATTTGTTTAACAACGTGCGATGACAGCAATAAACCAGCTGTTAGGTGTATTATATTGAATTAACACCTGATTGTTATAATCAATAGTATAACGACGAAGTGTTTTAATATAACGTTGAAGCATGATGCAATAACCATTAAATTACAGCAGACACTGATATGGAAAATCTTATGCGAATCTACATCGGGATAATTAATTACATCTTCACCTTTCACTATACGTATTTAACATTAATATACAAAAGATTTTGCGTACGCAATCAGTATTGACTCTATTGTCACACTTCAGTGGAGCGAAGGTTTTAACTAATTCTTTACTCCTTAATGCAAATTGAGGTTTTAACTAAATAATGCTTTACTCTTAATTGCAAATTGATGTTTATCTTGCCGTATTTTTCAAGCAGTATCGACATATTGTATGCACGCGCATGACTTGATATTTTTCGGCGGAACAAACTACAAACTTTGGTTTTATTTGAAACAAACAAAGAAAAATGCCAAAATTTCGAGCTATTATCATGTTAATCTCTTCGCAACACCATCGGATATTTCAAAAACTTCCGTCATGGCTGATATTATAAATGTCTAATTTTGAAATAAAAGACAACAAAGCAAATTTGGATGATCAGACCAAAAATGAGGAGCAAATGATAAATTATTTTCTACTCCTTTATATTTGTAAATATTTAATGATGAACTTTAACGGAGCAACATGAAATAATAATGATGTATATAATTAATATTGTTACAAAATAAAGTTATGTAACTTTGATGAAAAAAAGTCAGAATTATACTGTGCGATCTTTTATGAAATTTATCCGAATTGAATAATGTTTACTTTCTTGTTCGATAAGAAGCATTATAGACTTCTTTTAATTGGAAATCAAGTTTTCATTTTATTGTTGATTTAGGAACAATGTGCTTCATTCATATATGAAGAGTACTTACTAATTCCTTTTCAATCCATATTCTAAAGCTTCACTCGTTATATAACATTTGACTGAGTTCCCATTTAAGTGGAGTTAACCACCAGCTTTCTTGTTAAACTTTGTTTTAGTTAGTTTGCGAAGAAATCAAGAGTTCAAACTTGAAAGAAGAATTATTTTATTGGCAAAGACTTTTGGAAAAAAATCACGAGTTAATTAAAGATTGAATGAATAATTAATTTTATTGCCAAAGGACTTGGAAACCGTTGAAGTCATTAAAGAATTACTTGCCGACCACCGCATGACTTGCAGCAGTATGATTTAGACGGCTTCCTAAATTCAACCTGCGACAGAGGTTCTTAATTTTTGACTGTTCAATACAGAATATTACTCTCAAACGGAATTTGGGGGAAAGAAGAATATTGATAATATTGATTTTCCAGTTTTATAAGGAATAATGTTGATTGCATAAAAACTGTAGATAATTAAGATACCTTGAAGAATAGATTCACAACATGACCTTAGTTCAGTTGGTGGAGCGGAGGACTGTAGTCGGGATAAAATGATGCCCATAGGCTAATCCCTTAGGTCACTGGTTCGAATTTCGAAGCTCGGACTTTTGTGTTAAATAAGCTTTTACTCTTCCTTTTCTATTCAACACAAAGGCTTATGTTTTGGAAAACATTTGCTTAATGAACTCAATTTTCTCTAATTGGAGGAAAATATTTTTCCTATCAAAATTCTCTACCCTATTCTCTATCCGCACCAACCCTCATCCATCCCACTCCCAAACCACCCCTACCCCACCCACTCCAACCTCGCCCACCACCCACCATAAATAAATATTATTAAGAGTACTTCCTTTTCATGTTGTAAATAGAGTACTTTTTTTTATTTCAGTAAAATGAGTATTTTCTTTCATTTCAACAAACTACGTATTTTCTTTTCCTGAAATAGAAAAATATTTTTTTTCAACAAAATGAGTACTTTCTTTTATGATGTAGAAAAAATATTTTCTTTCATTTCAACAAACTAAATATTTTCTTTTCATGATGTAGATAAAATATTTCTTTCATTTCAACAACCCAGGTATTTTCTTTCATTCAACAAATTGAGTAATTTCTTTTCATGTTGTAGAACAGATACTTCTTTTTTTCAACAAAAGAAAGTATTTTCTTCTTAGTTATCGAGCTCAAATTTTAATGATGTTCTTGTGTGAAAAAGTAAAGTAGCATATTAGTTCCTTTGGATTTGTGTAAATTTAGAAAAGAATAATTAAATTCTTAAAGAAAATAGAGTCCACGAGGGGGAAGGGGGAGGGAGAGGGAGAGGGAGGAGAGTACAGAAAACATGAGGATTTTGGGAAAGGTGGGTTGAAGAATGTAGCATAAGAAATTATTTTTTTAAAATATTTTATACTCTCTAACCAAACACTAGAAAATATTTTCGAATTTTTTTTTTCACTCACCAACTAAATAAGGAATAAAAAGTGATAAAATCACTCATTTTCCATGAAAACTTTTTCAGGAAAACATTTTCCATGGAAAGCATTTTCCTTCCTACCAAACACACCCAAAATGAAAAACCATTTTTTTTTTTCTTACGTACTTTATTAATCCATAGTTCCTTTTCTCCCTCTTTTAATTTTCAGGTAATAGTGGTCTCTCTAGCTCATGATAGTTAACATGCGCTGACCCTGCTCAGCCATGGCGAGAGGGAGAGGACGAGGGCGTGGCAGGCCCAAACGAATTCCTGTTACCACTGTAGGTAGCTCAGTAAGCTCACGAATACATGCAAAAGACAGTAATGGAGATCGAAATTCACACACTCCATATGCAGATCTGGAATCGGAAACTAGAGCACAAGTGAAAGAAATTGGGGAAACATCTAGCTCCAGTGTCTCTAAGAACCTAGATCTGAACACACCTCCCTCAATTATGGCACCACCGCGACCGGATTCTGTAATAAGTCAACAAGAAGCTAATGCAACAGTAACCAATGGAACATTGTCGCCTACTGAAATAGCCAAGAAAACTAAGAGTGATGAGCCTTCTCAAGTAGAACCACCTCCTAAACCATGAACTAATCTCTTTCATAGGAATAAAGCTGCTCAAAATGGTATGCCCTTATCTTACATTCCACCACAGATTATCAATGGGAAAATAATTGTTCAATTAGACAAAAATGAGGTTGAGCCTAAAACATAAAAGTGAAAATGTGCTCTAATTGTCTACATAATAGGGCAGACACCAGGTTACAATACTATAAAGAGATATGCTAATGTTAATTGGGCAAATATAGCTGAACCAGATATCTTCCTACATGAGGAAGAATATTACATCATTAAGTTCCAAATAGCTGCTGATATGCAGGAGGTGTATTACTCTAGACCTTACTTTGTTAATAACAGGCCTATGATACTAAAACCATGGTCCCCTGACTTTGATTTTGGTAAGGAATTTCCAACTGAAATTCCCCTTTGGGTCAGATTTTCTAAGTTGCCTATGAATTGCTGGGCCCTAATTCTTTGAGTAGAATAGCAAGGGCCATTGGGAAGCCTATATATGCAGATGAGTGTACTTCTAAGAAAACAAGGGTATTTTTTTACTAGAATGCTCATTGAGGTTAATGTCACAAAACCTTTACTAATGAGATTAGTGTCATGGATCCAAATGATAAACAATTTACTCACAGGGTGTACTATGATTGGAAACCTGACTTTTGTGAGCAATGTCAAGTAGTTGGCCACAACTGCAAGACATTCAAGAGGACAGATAACCAGGTGGAACACCAGCAGGTGAAGCAACACATACAGAAAAAAGAGCCTAGGAAGGTAACTATGGAATAGAGGACCAGAGGTCCTATCCAACAAGAGCAGCAACAGAATACTTCTAAGCAGCTTACACCAATGAAACCAGCTAATCAAATGCCTATATGTGCAGCCTCTACAAGCCTAGCTAAAAATAGCACAGGACCCCAGCTACTACTACTGTAATGTGCCAACTGCGAACTACAGAGGGAAACAAGTGACAAGGAGCCCTGAGTTCAATATGACTAACTTTACTATGTTTTCTGTTATCACAGTAAAAAACTCCTTTGATGTGTTACCTTGTGGATTCAATGATACCAACAATTTGCCTCTTGATAGAGGTGGGGTCATTTTACATGTTAATCAATTGGCTGTTTTAGAATATACGGGGTATCAATAAGAGATACAAACAAAAAGAGCTACATCAATACCTTAAACTAAGAGTATCAAACTAGCAGGATTGATTGAAACAAGAGTCAAAGATCATATTCAAGCAGAATAAGCAAAGCTATTGCACTTGGAGGGGAGGTCAGAACAAACTACCAACATGCCCAAAATGGTAGGATTTGGCTTATATGGGATCCAAGATGGTACAGTATAATTGTAATACAAACAAGTGCACAATTCCTACACTATCACATAAAAGATAACATTGGGAAGCTGGACTGCTGTTTGACAGTGATCTACAATACTGTGGAACAAAGGAAAACTCTATGGGATGACATGCAAGGATTAGCTACAACTATAACTATACCATGGCTAATTTGTGGAGACTTCAATGCTGTTCTATATCCATAAGATAGGCTGATGGGCGACCCAATCACATATGCTGAGATACAAGATTTCACTGACTATGTTTAATCCCTGCAGGTCAGTGAACTAACATGGAAAGGTGAGTATTATACCTGGTCTAATAAACACATGGATCAGATACGGTGAGTAGCAGAAATTCTAGGGCCTTTGGTAATTTTGAGTGGATAATGCAATGGGGACAATGTACAAACTGGGTATGACTTGGTACTGATCTCAGATCATGCACTTACGTTAATAGCAGTAACAATTGCTGCTAAGGTTGGCAAGATCCCAAAGGTTCCTCAATGTACGGGAAAATCATGCCAATTTTCTCCACTTAGTATAGGATGTACGGAGTTTACCACAAAGAGGTTGGAAAATGAAGAATATATCGATGAAATCGAAAGATCTTAAGCCTAGGCTCAAGATACTGAACATGAAGAGTTTAAGTCTATCACTTTGAAGATTGAACAATCCAAAAGTGAGCTACAGAATATACAGGAACAAATGGCTTCCTAATACTCTGATACCTTATTGGACCGGGAGAAAACTATACTGACTAAACTTGAAAAATGGTCTCTCATTGAGGAGAGTGTAATGAAGCAAAAGTCCAGGGCTAGGTGGATTAAACTTGGTGACTCAAACACCAAGTATTTCTCTATTGTGCTGATAAGTGGGTATTTTAACTACTTATTAGAGTCTTTTTAGCTTTTGTTTTAGTCCAAAAACGTTTAATTGTGTTGTTTAATTACAGGAATATTGGAAGATGAACTCTCGAGATGAAATCTAACTCAAGAAGGAGTAATCTGAACTCAAAGACATAAAAGGCACAAAAGCTCAGAAGTGTGGACCGCAGAATATCATCTGCGGCCGTAAGTTATGAAGGAAAAGCCATTAGTGTTTGGTGCAAAGTGCGGTCGTCGCAAAAGCTGGGCCAGGAGCAAAGTGCATAGAATATGCATTCCAAGTCTCCCAGAAGTGCGACCGCACAACCAGGAGCAAAGTTCAGAGAATATGCATTTCAAGTCTCCAAGAAGTGCGGACTGCACAATAATTGTGCAGCCGCAGAAGAAGAGCTTTGCGGCCGCAGGTGAAAAAGTGCGGACCACAAAAGAGCAAGATGCGACCACAGTTACAAATCTGCGGACCGCAGAATGAGTGCAGTGCAGCCGCATATCAGAATTATGCGGCTGCAGAACTTCCAATTTGAGAAGTTGAAGAAAAGTGCGGACTGCACATGGAATTGTGCAACCGCAGAACCTCTCAAAGGGCATTTTTGTCTGAAATTTCTAGCCCTGTATAAATAGACGAGTTTCATATTCTAAAGTCAACTTTAAGTAGCTGTTTCCTTTTACTCTTTTTAGTAGTTTTTCATACTTTGAACTATTTTAACTTAGATTTTATCATTTTAATCTTGCAATATGAGTTTAATTATCATTTCTTCTTCTATTTCTTTCATTTCAAGCATGAGTAGCTAGATTTTCACTAGGGTTGTGACCCAACCCTAGTGTATAAACTTAATGGGTGTTTAATTTAATGCTTGTTTATGGTTTGGTATTTATTATTTAGCCTTATTCTTGCCTTTATTTGTGGAATTAATGGTTGCAAACATTACTTCATGCCTATTTGACTTGGTCTCTACTTGAGAAAGAGATACTTAGTCTAGGAAAACTTGGCTAATAAGAAATTGGGTCAATCGAGAGATTGATAATTCCAATTAAAGGGTTCAATCTAGAGATAGTAATAACCCGACTTGAGCTTTTTATCAATCGTTTTGTTTAATACCCATTTGGACTTGAGAAAGCCAAATTGGACAAAATCACTCTCTGACCGAGAGGTATTGAGTGGGGTAATTGAGTGTTGATAGCTATAATACACCCCGACTAATAAAACAAGCTTTAAATTTTATATCTCATTAGGCAAACACCTAGGTAAAGGTCATAGCTCTAGGCTTTTTACATCATTTGAAAAACAACAAAAATAATCTCCTAGTTTTATTTCTCAATTTGCAATCGTAGTTTAAACTAGACTTTAAAACAACCAAATTTTGCGGAAGAGTAAATTTAGATATTCATATTCACACGCTACAATATATACTACTAATTCCCATCTATATCTCCCTGCGAAATTCGACTCCGACTCTTGTTGGGTACTATCATTGCATCGACCGTTTTCATAACCTTGAATTGAGGTAGTAAATTGGACAAGATCAATTCTTCGCGTGTGAGTTATTGTAGGGACAATCATGGCAAACAACGAGCTCGGAAACATTGCTTTGGGGGATGTAGACGTTGAGGATGATCAAATGGATGAAGTCCTTCTTGAACCTCAAGCCAATAGAAGAGGCCGAGCGCCTCAAGACAATGTACCTGCTCCACCCCCCTCCCCACCACGAGCGGCTCCACACCGAGTGTTGTCGAATAAAGGGGATGAAAGTGCTATAGTCCCTCCCCGTATTAGGGCAGGCAACTACCAAATAACCAACGTGATGCTCACTTTGCTTGAGCAACGAGGGTTCTTCACAGGTGCACCGGGTCAAAAAGCATAGAAACACTTCAAGGGGTTCGTAGATACGTGTTGGGGGAGCAAACAAACTAATGTCTCCGAGGATGATTTGAGGCTAAGGCTTTTCCCCTTCTCTTGACGGGGGAAAGCTTTAGATTGGTTGGAACGTTTTCCAGATCATTCCATTCATACTTGGGATGAACTCGCAGAGAAATTTATTTCTAAGTACGTCTCTTCCGGGTACATGACTATTCTTCGGGATGAAATTCTAGCATTCAAGCAAGAGCTCAATGAAACACTACACGAGATATGGGAAAGGTATAGAACAATGGTGAAAGGGTGCCCCAACAACGATATGACGGAGAACATGATTCAACGAGCTTTCTATCGGGTCATCAATCTAACAAACCAATGTGTAGTGAATCAACTTGTTGGTGGGAACTTCATGACTATGCCTTATGCGGAGGCGTGTGATATTTTAGATGAGATGGCGGATACTTCATTGGCGTGGCAATATCGGGCCAATGTTCCACAAGGTGATTCCAATGTGATTTTTCTTCCCAAAGAGTTGCAAGACCATGGTCAAGCCATAGCCGAGCTGACAACCACCATAAACCAATTGACAAAGGCTCAACTTCAACAAGTGCAAAACCCGAGGCAAGTCAATGCAATGGAGGGAGTAAATATGGTGGTCAACAAGAGAAGAACAAGAAGTCTACAAGTTGCAACAAAGAGTGGACAATTTTGTGCAAGATGATAGTGGATTTGATCAAGATGATTCCTATAATGATCAAGAAGAAGATGTCCAATATGTGAACAACTTTCAAGGGCAAGGAAATAATTTCCAAGGCCTAGTCGACAATAATGGAGACCTTCAAATAATCAAGGAAATTGGAATTCTCACAATCAAAGCAATTGGAATAACAACAAAAATCAAGGAAATTGGAGTGAAAGCACTAATCAAGAGAATTGGCATAACAATAACCAATGCAATTAGGGAGGCAACAATCAAGGTGGGTGGAATAACAATCAAGGAAATCGGGGGTCGGATTTTCAAAGGCCCCCGATGTATCAACAACCAAGCAGCCCACCTCCTTATCCTTCTCATGGTCCTAGTTCTTCCAACAATGAAATGGGCTGTATTGAGAATATCTTCAAGCAAATGATGGAGAAGAATGCGGATTCTGATACCCAACTTGCTTCACACAACACATCGATTTGCAACTTAGAAGTACAAATGGGGCAAATCTCTCAAGCGTTAAATTCTCGTCCTAAGCGGGCACTACCAAGTGATACGGTGATGAACCTGAAGGGTGGGAACAATACGGGCAATGCCATAGCCGTTACTACAAGAAGTTGAAGAGGTGGGAATGTACCTACCTCAAGTCAAAGGCAACTTGTGGATGATGAGCAAGTTGTAGAAGAAGAGGAGGTCCCGTCCAATATAGTGAAAGCAAATGATAAAGTGCGGATTGATATTTGATGACACGGTGGAAGAGACTCAAGGAGAAGTGAACCCGTCTAAGGAGGATGTGATTTACATACCGGAACCGGTAGTACAAAAGGCTAAGGCACAATTGCCTAAGACCTCCTCCATATCCTTAAAGGCTCGCCAAGCAAAATGGCGAGAATCAATTCAAAAAGTTCATTGATATGATGAAGAGTCTCTCAATAAATGTGCTATTAGTTGAAGCCTTAGAGCAAATGCCCGAATACGCAAAGTTTATGAAGGACTTGGTGACAAAGAAGCGGTCGATGACTTTTGAAACTATCAAAGTCACTCACCAAGTGAGTGCAATTGTGCATTCGATGGCTCATAAGTTGGAAGATCCTGGTGCTTTCACAATCCCTTGCACCATTGGAAGTTCCAAGTTTGCCAAAGCTCTTTGTGATCTTGGGGCAAGTATCAATTTGATGCCCTATTCGATTTTCAAGACCTTGGGAATTAGGCGACCAAGACCTACATCGATGAGATTACAAATGGCTTATCGTACAATGAAGAGACCGTTGGGTGTGATTGAAGATGTATTTCCTTGCTACGAGGAAGGCTCTTGTTGATGTGGAAGCCAGAGAACTCACCTTCCGGTGGGTGATGAAAAGGTGGTGTTCCACGTGTGCAAATCTATGAGGCAACCAAATAGCAATGAAGTGTATTCATTCGTGGACTTGGTGACCAGTGTGATTATTGATGATACAAGTCCCACGATTAATGTGGGTGATATATTTGAGGCCGTCTTGCTCAATTTTGATGATGACGAGATGGATGGCTTCATGGAATGTGTTAATTCTTTGCAAGGAATGGGGTCGTACAACTATGCACCCCCGAAACTTTCCTTGGATCTTGAGAATAGGAAAACTCCTCTTACAAAGCCTTCAATTGAAGAGCCTCCTATCTTGGAATTGAAGCCATTGCCTCCACAACTCAGGTATGAATTCCCTGGCCCTTGTTCTACTTTACCGGTTATTCTTTCCTCTTGTTTGACTAATGTGCAGGTTGACTCTATATTGGCGGTGCTCCACAAGAGGAAGAAAGCTATTGGGTGGGCTTTGGCGGATATTCGGAGAATAAGCCCCGCATTTTGCATGCACAAGATTAACTTGGAGGAGGATGCCAAACCCTCTATTGAACATCAAAAGGGACTCAACGAAGCCATGCAAGACGTGGTCAAAAAGGAGATTATCAAATGGTTGGATGCCGGGGTGGTCTACCCTATTTCCGACAGTTCGTGGACTTCTCTGGTGCAATGTGTCCCGAAAAAGAGAGGCATAGTGGTCACCAATGACAAAAACGAGTTGATTACCACAAGAACAGTGATGGGGTGGAGAGTGTGTATGGACTATCGGAAGCTAAACAAAGTCACAAGGAAAGACCATTTTCCACTCCCCTTCCTTGACCAAATGCTTGATAGGTTGGCCGGCCATGCTTTCTTTGAATTTAGTGCTAAATCCTTAAGTGAGATAGGCACACGGAGAGTAAAGGAGGAGGAGTTTGGGATCCACAATGACCTACATGAAAGAGCGAGCTTCCCTGATGAATAAAGTCAAATCTTGATGCTCAAGTGTCACATTAGAACTATTTGTGCATGAAAGTTTAACTTGTTGCCTTGTTAATAATTCATAAGTGGTGTGGGTAATTGTTGGTCCCAATTGATGTGTGAGTGACTCACTTTTGATTAGGTGGAATGGCTCTTAACCTGTGGAGGTGGGAACTACTTTATTTGCTTAAGGACAAGCAAAAACTTAAGTTTGGGGAAGTTGATAAATGGAGATTTTGACTACTTATTAGAGTCTTTTAGCTTTTGTTTTAGTCCAAAAGCGTTTAATTGTGTTCCCGAAAACTAATAAAATGTGCTTAATTGCAGGAATATTGGAAGATGAACTCTCGAGATGAAATCCAACTCAAGAAGGAGTAATCTGAACCCAAGGACATAAAAGGCACAAAAGATCAGAAGTGCGGACCGCAAAATATCATCTGCGGCTGCAGGTTATGAAGGAAAGCCATCAGAGTTTGGTCCAAAGTGCAGTCCGCACATGAATTGTGCGGTCGCAAAAGCTGGGCCAGGAGCAAAGTTCAGAAAATATGCATTCCAAGTCTCCTCAGCACAATAATTGTGTGGCCGTAGAAGAAAGCTATGCGGCCGCAGGTGCAAAAGTGCGGACCGCAGAAGAGCAAGATGCAGCCGCAGTTACAAATCTGCGGACTGCAAAATGAGTGCAGTGCGGCCGCAGATCATAATTATACGGCCACAAAACTTCCAATCTGACAAGTTGAAAAAAGTGCGGACTGCACATGGAATTGTGCGGTCGTAGAACCTCCCGAAGTGCATTTTTGTTTGAATTTCCAATCCTGCATAAATAGACGAGTTTCACATTTTTAGATCAACGTTTGACATCAGCTGCTATAATAGCCGTTTCCTTTTATTCTATTTAGTAGTTTTTTTATAATTTGAGCTATTTTAACTTAGATTTTATCATTTTACTCTTACAATATGAGTTTAATTATAATTTCTTCTTCTATTTCTTTCATTTCAAGCATGAGTAGCTAGATTTTCACTAGGGTTATGACTTAACCATAGTGTGTAAACTTAATGGGTGCAAAGGTAATACCCCTAGGCCTTTTACAACATTTGAAAAATAACGAAAATAATCTTCTAGTTTTATTTTTTAAATTGTAATTTGTAGTTTAGATTAAACTTTAAAACAACCAATTTTTGCGGAAGTGCAAATTTTGATACACAAACTCACACGCTAAGATATATATTACTAACTCCCACACATATAACTCCCTATGTAATTCGACCCCGGCTCTTGTTGGGTATTACTATTGCATCGATCGTTTTCATAACCTTGAATAGATGAGTGAAATTGGACGAGATTAATTTTTGGCGTGTGAGTTATTGTAGGTGCAATCATGGCAAACAACGAGCTCGGAAACATAGTTTTTGGGGATGTGGACGTTGAGGATGATCAAATGGATGAGGTCCCTCTTAAACCTCAAGCCAATAGACGAGGCCGAGGGCCTCAAGACAATATACCCGCTCCACCCCCACCTCCACCACGAGCGGCTCCACACCGGGTGTTGCCGAATGAAAGGGATGCAAGTGCTATAGTCCCTCCCCGTATTAGGGCGGGCAACTTCCAAATAACTAATGTGATGCTCACTTTGCTCGAGCAACGAGGGTTCTTCACCGGTGCACCAGGTCAAAAAGCATATAAACACTTGAAGGGGTTCGTAGATACATGTTGGGGGAGCAAACAAACTAATGTCTCCGAGGATGATTTGAGGCTAAGGCTTTTTTCCTTCTCTCTACGGGGAAAAGATTTAGATTGGTTGGAACATTTTCCAGATCATTCCATTCATACTTGGGATGAACTAGCAGAGAAATTTATTTCTAAGTACGTCTCTCCCGGGTACATGGCTATTCTTCGGGATGAAATTCTAGCATTCAATCAAAAGCTCAATGAACCACTACACGAGATATGGGAAAGGTATAGAAGAATGGTGAAAGGGTGCCCCAACAATGATATGACGGAGAACATGATTCAACAAACTTTCTATCGGGTGATCAATACAACAAACCAATGTATAGTGAATCAACTTGCCGGTGGAAACTTCATGACTATGCCTTATGCGGAGGCGTGTGATATTTTGGATGAGATGGCGGATACTTCATTGGCGTGGCAATCTCGGGCCAATGTTCCACAAGGTGATTCCAATGTGATTTTTCTTCCCAAAGATTTGTATGACCATGGTCAAGCCGTAGCCGAGTTGACAACCACCATAAACCAATTGACAAAGGCTCAACTTCAACAAGTGCAAAACCCGAGGCAAGTCAATGCAATGGAGGGAGTAAATATGGTGGTCAACAAGAGAAGAACAAGAAGTCTACAAGTTGCAACAAAGAGTGGACAATTTTGTGCAAGATGATAGTGGATTTGATCAAGATGATTCCTATAATGATCAAGAAGAAGAGGTCCAATATGTGAACAACTTTCAAGGGCAAAGAAATAATTTCCAAGGCCCTAGTCGACAACAATGAAGACCTTCAAATAATCAAGGCAATTGGAATTCTCACAATCAAAGCAATTGGAATAACAACAACAATCAAGGCAATTGGAATGGAAGCAATAATCAAGAGAATTGGCATAACAATAATAACCAAGGCAATTAGGGAGGCAACAATCAAGGTGGGTGGAATAACAATCAAGGAAATCGGGGGTCAGATTTTCAAAGGCCCCCGATGTATCAACAATCGAGCAATCCAACTCCTTATCCTTCCCATGGTCCTAGTTCTTCCAACAATAAAATAGGCCGTATTGTGAACATGTTCAAGCAAATGATGGAGAAGAATGCCGATTCCGATGTCCAACTTGCTTCACTACACATCGATTCGCAACTTAGAAGTACAAATGGGGAAAATCTCTCAAGCGTTAAATTCTCATCCTATGGGGGCGCTACCAAGTAATACGGTGGTGAACCCGAAGGGTGGGAACAATACGGGGCACGTCATGGCCATTACTACAAGAAGTGGCAGAGGTGGGAGTGCACCTACTTCAAGTCAAAGGCAACTTGTGGATGATGAGCAAGTGGTAGAAGAAGAGGAGATCCCCACCAATGTAGTGAACGCAAATGATGAAGTGCGGATTGATATTGATGACACGGTGGAAGAGACTCAAGAGGAAGTAAACCCGTCTAGGGAGCATGCGATTGACATACTGGAACCGGTAGTGCAAAAGGCTAAGGCACCATTGCCTAAGACACCTCCTCCATATCCTCAAAGGCTCGCCAAGCAAAATGGCAAGATATGATGAAGAGCCTCTCGATAAATGTGCCATTAGTTGAAGCCTTGGAGCAAATGCCCGGATACTCAAAGTTTATGAAGGACTTGGTGACTCGATAAATTTTGAAACTATCAAAGTCACTCACCAAGTGAGTGCAATTATACATTCGACAAGACCCCAGGAGTACATGTATATAATGTCTGTTTCTTCAAAAAAGCATGGCACATCACCAAGGAGGAGGTTTGTGAAGTTGTGAAAGATTTTTTTACCAATGGTAGGATGTGCAAAGCTGTCAACTGTACTACTATAACCTTAGTTCCTAAGGTTGATAACCCTACTACAGTAAAAGGCTTTAGGCCTATAGCTTGTTGCACATTACTGTATAAACTCATTTCCAAAGTTCTAGCAGTAAGATTACAGCAAATCATTGCAACAGTGATCAGTGAGAATAAAGCTGGATTCATACCTGGTAGAAGGATAGCTGATAATATTATTCAAGCTCATGAGCAAGTCAAGGCATACACAGGGAAGCATATCTCTGATAGATGTATGATCAAGATTGATATGCAGAAGGCTTATGATTCAGTAGAATGGATCTTTCTAGAGCAGGTAATGGACACTATGGGATTTCCTACAAAGTTCACAGGCTGGGTACTTGAGTATGTCAAAGTTGTCAATTACACAATACTGGTAAATGGAGAGACTACCATTCCGTTTGATGTTGCTAGGGGACTTAGACAAGGAGATCCAATTTTCCTATTTTTGTTTGCAATTGTAATGGAATATCTCAGCAGGAGCCTAAACGAACTAAAAGAAGGCAAAACTTTCAAATATCATCCTAAGTGTGCTAAGCTAGGCATTACTCACTTGAGCTTTGCTAATGATTTACTATTGTTTTCCAGAGGTAATTTACCATCAATTGCTGCCTTGCATAGATGTTTCAGTCAATTCTCTCAAACCTCAGGCCTACAAGCTAATTTAGGCAAAAGCTCTGTCTATTTTGGTGGAGTTTCTCAGACTGAGAGGTCAAGGATACTGCAACACTTGGGGTATCGTCAAGGAGAGTTGCCTTTCGGGTACCTTGGCATACCACTATCAACCGAGAAGCTTTCACTCATGAGATGGCAACCCCCATATTCAGAAAATAGTGGCAAGAGTGTCTTCCTGGACAGCTAAGAAACTATTATATGCAGGGAGAATACAACGGGTGCAAAGTATTCTATTTGGCATACAGGCTTACTGGGCTCAACTACTTCCCCTTCCCATTAAGGTTCTGAAGCTCATTGATGGCTATTGTCGAAGCTATGTGTGGTCTATTGAAAGTAATATTACTAAGAGGTCATTGGTTGCATGGGAGAGACTATGTACTCTTAAGTCTATAGGAGGTTTGAACTTAGTCAACCTTCAATTGTGGAATAAAGCTGCCATTGCAAAGGTGTGTTGGGACCTTACAAATAAACAAGACAGACTCTGGATCAAATGGATACATACCTACTACATCAAAGGTCAACAACGTGCACAAATGACAGTGCCTCAGCAAGCGTGTTGGATGATTCGACAAATACTTAATGCTAGAAGCACTTTGAGTCAAATACAAGGACTTAGTGAAATGAAGAGCATGATCGAGTACATATATCTACAACTCCTGGGTGATAGGCCTCAACTCCTGTGGATTCACATTGCATACTGTGTCATGGACATGTGGAAAGCAGAGAACATTTGTTTGTTAGATGTGTATTCACTCAGAACATACGGAACAAAATTGGATGATGGATGAAACAGGTTTATAAAGTGACAACAACCTGGGATCAACACCTATAATGGATCCTACAAAATGCCAAAGGGAGAACTCAGAGGGCAAAAATATTTCGGATGGTCTATGCAGAAATCTCACATGCCATCTGGATAGAAAGGAGTATGAGGATTTTTGAAAAGAGGAGTAAGGATTGGACTACCATTGCACGAGAGATAGCCTACAACTGCACCTTTAGAGCTACTGATGATGTACATAGATTAGTTCAAAGCTTTATTTTTTGAGTACGTTTATACATGCATATGTAGGCAAAGTTTGTTTCTTTTCTTTGGAGGATGTAAAAGATAGCGAGCTGTGTGAGCAAGCTATGGATTTGTACAATTTACTGGTGATTAATACAAAGATCTGTTAATTACCAAAAAAAAAAAAAATAGTCAAGTTTCGCGGCAGAGTACTTATACAGTACTTTCTAATACTAACTACACATATGCAATTATACTCCATCCGTCTATTTTTACTTGTTCACTATACTAAAAATACATTTTTAGTTTTACTTGTCCACTATACGAAATCAAGACTTTTTACTAATTCGCGATATCATTTTCCAAGACTTTTTGAAATGCTATCATTATTATAGGTATTATAATAAAATTCATAATTAATTTATTTTTCTTAAATGGAGTACAAAATTAAAAGTGGACACTAAAAAGGAACGGAGGGAATATATAATTGTTTAACTGGTTTTCTGCTAAGATGCTGTGATAATTTTCCAAGTCATGTGATTCTCTATTATTCTTTAGCACCTTTTATCAACACATGTTTTAGGTAATTTTATCCACCGATTACTTGGAAGACAAACTTGTCTAGATTGTGTAATGTAATTACACTGATTCAATTGCATATGGCTTTCCAAAGCCCTTCGTAAGTAGAGGATAACAATTGCATGTATTTCCATGCTCTAATTACACTTAAAAAGTGACTTTTCAAAATTTCTTTTATGTTTATCTTTCAAATATAAATCTTAAACCTATTCCTATTTTGTTAGGAGGAGGATGACTTATTAAAACAATTTTGAGCTTGACTAGTTTTTTTAATTCAGATATTCTATTCATTTTACTATTTATACATATATAAATATTCTCTTTCTCAGATAAAAATAATACAGATAATTCCTTTTCATATATAAATTAAATTATGAGTAGGTAATTACAGTCCACCACTTAAAATGTGTACTTCCAATAACCACTCAAGTCAAGCAAAAGATAAAAAGCCAAATAACTAACAAACAAACAAAATCCGAACCTTTTGGTCGTTAAGAATATGGTAATCAGTACGGCGGCGTCAACATCATTTCACTCCAACCGTTTAAACCACCATCACCACCGGCGGCGTCGCCCTC
Source organism: Nicotiana obtusifolia (assembly GCA_002018475.1). NCBI lineage: Eukaryota > Viridiplantae > Streptophyta > Magnoliopsida > Solanales > Solanaceae > Nicotiana > Nicotiana obtusifolia. The sequence goes on along the minus strand of MCJB01048619.1, from coordinate 86,001 downwards.
TTCCCTTTTTCCGTCAGCCGCTGCCGCCTTTCTCCTTAGCAAAAACTCCCTAATATTTTCCATTCTTTAAAATAAATAAAAAACAATTAAAAAATTCATTCATGGACTCGTAAAAGAATTATAAATACAATGGCTTCCATCAACCAACAAGGTAACAGCACCAACATTTTTTTCTTCTTTTTTTTTTAACGTACTTATGTTTCCGAAAAAACATAAAAATTTGATTGATACGATTATATATTGTGAAGATAAGAAAAATCATCTTTTTCTTTTATTAAGGAAAATGTGTTTTTTCCTAAGCAAGACGGTAAGAAAACAAGAAAGGCTTTAAAAAGTATTACATTCAGCTTGAGATTGAGTCGTTGCTATTATTGTAACGATATAAGATTATTATATATTGTGTACTTAATGCATGGTATTTGAATTTACGTGATTCAGGTGAGATGGATCTAGAAATGGGGCTATCTTCAGCCCCAAATCCAATTTCTAACATGAATTATACCGGCGAGCCATCACCGTCGCCGTCGCCACGTGCACCGGCACTCGTGTTGTCACATTCAGGCAAGTCTCTGATACCATCAAATTCAGGGAAGGCATTGGTTGTGTCAAATTCAGGGAAAGCATTACTTTTATCAAATTCAGGGAAAAGGATAGATCCTTCAGGTAAAAAAAAGTATGTGAAGCAGGTGACGGGGCGACACAACGACACGGAGCTACACCTCGCTGCTCAGCGCGGGGATGTGGGTGCGGTGAGGGAGATATTGGAGGAAATTGATGCACAGATGTTGAAAACAATGAGCGGGGCAGAGTTTGATGCAGAGGTGGCGGCGATAAGGGAGGCAATGGTGAATGAGGTAAATGAATTAGGGGAAACGGCATTGTTCACCGCTGCTGAACGGGGATATATTGACGTGGTTAAGGAGTTGCTTCCTTATAGTACAAAGGAGGGGATCACGACCAAGAATCGTTCTGGTTTTGATCCCTTGCATATTGCTGCTAGCCAAGGCCACCAAGGTAATGAACATTTGGCTTTGAAGAATTTTCCTTAAAAGTATTGAATTGCTTGATATTGTTACTAGCAAGCGAAAACTGTGTGATCATCTCATCTAAGATCTTCTCTTTATATGGTCTGAGACAATTATTAGCTCATAATTAGTTATTGAGGTCAAATTAGGTTCAATGTCCATTTCGGTGACGGTGTTTATATTAGTTGGTTTTTAAGTTTCAATGCATCATTTTTAACATGTAGGGGAGTCTTGGAACAACAGTAAAGTTGTCTCTGTGTGACCTATAGGCCACGGATTCGAGCCGTGAAAGCAGCTACTGATGCTTGCATTAGATTAAGCTTCCTCGAATCCTGCGTGAATGTGGGATGCCTTGTGCACCAGACTGCCCTGCATTATTTTGACCTGAGAAGATAGTCCATTGAAGCCTAAGAAGAACCTAAAACTGAAAAATGTATGTGCAGCTGTTGTTAAGTTACTATTGGAGCGTGAGCCACAGTTGAGCAAGACAGTTGGCCAATCAAATGCAACTCCTCTTGTATCTGCAGCCACAAAAGGGCATACATCAGTTGTCAATGAATTGCTCTCCAAGGATTCTAGCTTGCTAGAGATATCAAGATCCAATGGCAAAAACGCGTTACATTTGTCTGCCCGCCAAGGCCATGTGGACATTGTTAAAGCATTGCTGGCAAAGGATCCGCAATTGGCAAGAAGAACCGATAAGAAAGGACAGACTGCTTTACACATGGCTGTAAAAGGCGTTAGCAGTGAAGTGGTGAAGTTGCTTCTGCAAGCAGATCCAGCCATTGTAATGCTGCCTGATAAGTTTGGCAACACTGCATTGCATATTGCCACACGGAAAAAGCGTTCAGAGGTAAGCGTTGTTGCTTTAGTGTCTGCATCTTGTTTTCCTTAGCTCTAGAAACAGTAGCGGATTTATAGTATAGTATATGGGTTCCCAGGAATCCAGTAACTTTTACGTAGACCCTGTATTTTTATAAATAAATAAAAATTCACTAAATATTTATAAATATCTAACTATGAACCAAGTTATTATTCTATATTAACTTGAGATTACAACAGGAACTCATAAACTTCAAATCCCGGATCCACCTCTGTCTGGAAATTATTGCATTGTGTAGCTTCTTCTGATGGCATAATCTGCTATTTTAATCTAACTTTTTTATCAATGAAGATAGTGCATGAGCTTTTGCTGCTCGACGACACAAATGTGAATGCACTGACAAGAGATCATAAAACAGCTCTAGACATAGCTGAAGGGCTTCCTATGTCTGAAGAATCAACAGAATTAAAAGAGTGCTTGACTCGTTATGGTGCTCTGAGAGCCAACGAATTGAATCAGCCTCGTGATGAGCTTAGAAAGACTGTGACAGAAATTAAGAAAAATGTACACTCCCAGCTTGAACAAGCGCGAAAGACTAACAAAAACATGACAGGTATTGCAAAGGAACTTCAGAAGCTGCACAGAGAAGGAATAAGCAATGCTACCAATTCTGTAACTATTGTAGCTTCTCTTTTTGCAACAGTAGCTTTTGCTGCTATATTCACAGTTCCTGGTGGTGATCTTGATTCTGGATATGCTGTGGCGTCTAACACCCCGTCATTTAAGATCTTCTACATCACAAATGCTCTTGCACTCTTCACGTCGTTGGCTGTTGTCGTTGTACAAATCACAGTTGTCAGGGGTGAGACAAAATCTGATATAAGGGTTATTGGAGTTATTAACAAGTTAATGTGGTTGGCCGCAGTTTTCACTACTCTGGCTTTTGTATCTGCATCTTATGTAGTTATTGGCCGGCGTAATATATGGGCTGCAATTCTTGTTACAGTTTTCGCAGGAATCATAATGGCAGGGGTTTTAGGCGCCATGACTTATTTTGTTGTGAAGTCTAAAAGGACTCGCAAAAACAGGAAGAGGGACAAGTTTGAAAGGACTAGAACCAACTCATGGCATCATACGGAATTATCTGATTCAGAAATTAATCCAATGTTTGCACTCTGATTCAAGCTATTGGTTTCAGAGTGTGTGTGTTATCTCAAACAAGATACAAAGAATAGTAATCTGTTGCAGGAGGTGTGTGCTGGAAACATTAGCTTCACCTCAGCAGTGATGTAAATGAATATGTCTCTGAAAACCGGCTTGTTTTCTTGCACTTGGGGTGCAATATAATGATTGGTGAAGAGAAGAGAAAGCAATCACAGAAAAATTGATTGTGGCTCTGATGATTCTTGATTACAAGCACTACTGCAGAAGGTTTTTGTTTGTGTTAGAAGTACATATTATTTGAATTTCTACTAAAGCAAATATACATTGTCCCGTATTCTTTTTTCATTTCTCTTAAATTCTTTTTCGTCGATAAAATTTTGACTTGTTCGTTTGTTGGTGTATTTCTTTCCATTTGATCTCAGAGTGTCATCTTTTGTAGGAAAAATGCTGTAAATCTTTTCTTGATTTTTTGATAGAAATATGGAAATTGTGGAAAACAGAAAATTGGAAAACTAACTGAATACTAATACTACAAGAATCTGACAAATTTTCAACAGAAAGAGAAGCCCAAGTACTTTATAAGCTAGAGCCAAAAAAAAAAACTCCAAAAAAGAAGCTTAAGTACCTTCATCTTGTGCGCATGAGAGTGTTTTTCCCTTATGATTTAGTAGCACTTAGATAATTTCAAAATAATTCCTCGTAATGCTGCTGGCACAAAAACCATCAAGAATGTGCCATATAAGCTATACAAAGTAAAAAGGTAAAGCTATGAAATCGCCATATGACCTATTCAAAGGACCCCGAGCAACTTGTATAGCATCATGCGAAGGCAGACTCAGAAGAGTAAGCTGGTCCATTACAACACTTGGAGGGGCTGTGTCCATGTCTGACTTTATCATGTATGCACTTCGTGTGGGGCCTCTGAACACAGCATGGGATATGTGGCAAGTGATTGCTAGCGGAGCACAGGCTGGAGTTAAGGATGCTGCCTACTGATGGGCGTTTCCGGCATTGCCTGCTTACGGGAATTGGCGTGCACAACGGGTGGTGCGACATAGTCGCAGGTGCACTTGTCAATTAGCGCGGCCAGAGCCATGAGGCCGTCCATGCACTAGGATCTGGGAGGCTTGCCAAGGAGCCATGGGGTGCAACCAGGATCCTGGGCTCATGGGGCATGGCTTGAAAACCACCCATGACATTTTGTTTGCTCCATAGCCTGTCTTAGGTACTAGAATGCCTGTACCATCGAACTTTCAGCACTGTTTGTTAACTGAAGAGGAATTTGTAGATTCACCAATAGTCTCCACAAGAGCAAAAACCATTCTTGAAGTGGTGGAAACGATGGCGGTCCCTAATTACTATTTCTCTTTCAAAACTAGCAGAAATCAGCTTCATAGCTGCATGGCAATCAGCGCAAATGCGAAGGTTTTTCACTACACGAATGATAGTGTTTTTATCAGTTGCAATAAGTCCAAAAGCAACAGCCATTTTCTCACTATGGAAAAACAAAGCTTTTTCCTTTTCTTCCTCTTCGACGTCAAAAAATACCTCACTAGTGCTCGCGACATGGCCAGCCTTCTTGAGTCGTCTATAGATTTCATCTACCATATCATAGATTTCTCTGGCTTGAGGGTGTCTTTTCTCTTGGACACCAAATTCATGGATTACCCCATTAACCTCAATGGAGCTAATCCCTCGCGACTTACCAATGCCTTTTAGTTTCATCAATTTTCGGACTTTTGAGACATCTTCCCACCTTCCTGCATTGGCATATATGTTTGACATAATTGCTAGGTAGCCCCCATCCTCAAGGTCAAGTTGGATCAAGTGTTCTATGGCCTTTTCAGCAAGCTCAACGTTTCCATGTATCTTGCATGCTCCTAGTAAGGCGCCCCAGGCACCTGTATGTGGTTCATATGGCATAGATTGTATCAAATTATATGCCTCGTCTAACAAACCAGCTCGACCAAGGAGGTCAACCATACAACCATAATGCTCCAACTTTGGTGTTAAACCAAACTTCTGAGACATACCATAAAAGCATTTCCTTCCCTCATCAACCAACCCTGCATGCACACAAGCACACAGAACCCCCAAAATTGTCGCATCATTTGGCCTTTCAGATTCATCTTTCATACGGTAAAAAAAGTTCAATGCAGTTCTACTCTGCCCGTTCATCGAGGACCCCATGATCATTGCACTCCAAGCTACCACATCACGTTCAGGCATCTTATCAAAGACATATGCAGCACTCTCCAAATCCCCACACTTGCAATACATATCTACCAATGCCGTTCCAATCACAGCATTTAACTCATTATACCTCCTATCAATATATGAGTGCAACCATTTCCCAGTATCCAGAGCTCCAGCTTGTGCACAAGCAGAGAGCAAGCTCGCCAGGGTAACATCATCAGGCGACAAATTCACTCGTTCCATTTGATGGAAGAATCTCATAGCTTCATTAATCCTCCCATCACGTACAAGCCCTCCAATTACTGTATTCCAAGATACCAAATCCCTAGAAGGCATATCATGGAACAATCTCAAGAGACATTCAAGTTCGCCATTCTTGGCAAGGCAACCTAAAATAGTATTGTACATGAGTAAATCCTTAACAGGCGCTCTATCAAAATACCATTTCGCTAGTTCCAAGTCCCCGGCTTTGACATACCCAAGAATTATGGTATGCCAAATTACAAGATCCTTACACGGTATCTTCTCGAACAAATCCCGAGCTTTTTCCATGTCGTTAAATTTGTTAACATAACAAGATAACATGGCATACCATGTTACCTCATCTTTAACCGGCAATTCCTCAAAAACCTTTTTAGTCATGCTCATATCCCCCATAGCAGTATAAAATTCGATCAAACTAGTAGCCACAAAGATATCAAAATGGACTCCAATTTTAAACAACTGGCCATGAAGACTTAGTCCTTTGGCAAACTCCAATAAATCCGAACAAGCGCGAATGACAAAAGGGTATGTGAATTTATCAGGCTGGACACCGTGCGCTCGCATTTGATCGAAATAATAAAGGGTATTTCTCGAGGAATGATTCTGTTGGAAGCCTCTGATGAGGGTATTCCAGACAAAGGAATTTGGCTCGGACATTTGATCGAACAGTTGGGCTGCATATGACATGATTCCAAGAGAAGCGCAACGCGTGATGAAGTTGCCGACGGCGAAACTGCTGTGGTGAAGGCCGGTGCGGAGGAGGTATACATGGAGACACTTCAGATGATTCAATGTGGTGAGCTTGTGTGAAGATTTTAGCAGAGAGAGGGCGATATCTTTCTGTTGCCATAGCCCATTCCGAGAATCATTCATTGGCAGGACCAAAGGGAGTATTTCAGGCTCTCGCTCTGGGCCGTTAGCTGTTAACTCGGTTAATTGCCAAAAATGTTATGACTGTATTAGCCGAAGCAATTTTTAACTAGAGAGCTACATGGCGCCATATAATATTAAGTAGAAACAACACTAGATATCCACTATAAATGACTACTATTTAAAAATTGCGTCCTAGATTTTAGCTTTTCGGTTTAATTTTCAGGGACATAAATATCACTGATTATCTTGAAATTAAAATTTTTAGTTTAAATTTACAGTACAAAAGAAATACTCCACTAGCTAATCCCTAAATAGCAGCCTTAAGAATGGTTCTTTATGCATTTCCCCATTAAGTAGGAATTTGGACATAGATTCCATGTATTTTTTAATATTTGAAATTTGAATGAAGTTTGATTTGAAAGTATAGGGTCAGTTTTCAAAAAGGTGAAATATAGAAAATGTTTTCCTCTTGAACCAAAAATAAAAATATACAAGGTGTTTACCATGAGATACGCCTCAGTACCAAATAAGTTGGTATCGTTTATATGGATCCTTACTAACCATACAGATTGCAGGGAGAATACTTTTTTTTTTTCATTTGGTTTAAAGTGACATGCCCTGTAATAGGGCCAGAACTGCACATTCTAACATTGAGAAAGAAAATCAGAAAGGGCAGAGCACAGCATAATGGAAAGAGGCATCAAATGACAATTTTTATTCCCTCAGGACCTTATTCTTTAAATGAAATAACAATATTAATTGATTGCGAGTACAAAACTGTTTTTATACACTTAATACGAGACCGAAAAATCAATAATGACAACCCTCTTTTTCACAAAGCTAGAAGTGATTAATGTATACTGGGCTTAATAACATGTTTTCAACTTTCCAGATCAACAAAATAGATCCATCTCTTGTGAAAACAGATCTCTACAAGTAATTGATATCTGAGATGGGCATTTTCCAAAAGTTCCATGCATTAAAATCTTCCTGCACACAATGAAAATCCAGAGCAATGTGACAAAGATGCCTATTTAGTAAACAACAAATTTAGTCAAATCTCCAAGATAATCAGTAAATTAAAAGGTGGTTCGCAATGGAAAATGGAAAAAGAAAAAGATTAACTATACACGTAATTTGTGCTCTTTCTAACTTGATTTTATAGGTGCTAAAACAATGTAGAAAATGCAGAAATATATGTGTAACTAATAAAAGGTCTAAACGAATGGGCCTTGGAGCAACCGTAAAGTTCTTTCCGTATAACCTATATGTCACGGGTTTGAGCCGTGGAAGCAACCACTAATACTTATATTAAGGTAGACTATCTACATCACACTCCTTGGGGAGCGGCCCTTCCTCGGATGCTGCATGAACGCGAGATACTTTGTGCATTGGGCTGCCCTTTAATAAAAGGTCCGAGTGCCATGCATTCATTGCAACGTCGGACTATGTTAAGTATTATCATCAACAACAACAATAACAACCCGGTATAATCCCACAAATGGGGTCTGGGGAGGGCAGTGTGTATGCAGACCGTATCCCTCCCCTGGTGGGGTAAAGAGGTTGTTTGCGATAGACGGACTAAGTTAAGTATGTTAGCAGTTAAATTTATTGGATGGCTTAACTCTATTTATTATTACAGCATGAATCTTAACTCAAAAAGCATTGCAATCGCACAGCTAAATTGTATCAATTAATTATCTTGCCTTTTTAACACTAGAATTACATGCAAACTAACAAGGACGATATAACAAGAACAGAGTGAATATTTTCTTACCTGCTCAACCTTGGATGTCGGTGGGAACATGTCATCAACAAGACTGTGCAATGAAGTATAGGATTTCACATCAATTTGATGATTAATTGATACCTCCCCCTGTAAAGTCCACTTCAACATGTTAGGCAAACTGTGTAGACTAAATCGATAAATCTTGTAGTCGACAGAAAAGCATATGGCGGGGATTGCCAACCTTTGGGTTGATTATAAAAATTTTGCCTTTGGGAATCCCAATTTTTCTGTAACTGAATTCATCAGTGTCCCTATTCCCAAAGCCTGCATAAAATGGATTATAATCTTGCGGGAAAAGTTCTTTGATATCCTGAAAAGCACAAAACAAAATTAGAAAGGGCAACCACTGGAAGATTCAAAAGATTGGAGTCCACCTGAAGAACTGTCAGCTTGAGGTGCATACCTCCAAACAGGCTATCTTGAATTCATGAGGAGCTCTTCTTATAACTGTCACGACGAAAAGAGAAGGAGTAGTAAATTAAATCAGTTTAGACGTGTTCCTTCTTAAAGTAGGAAAGTGGTTCCCTTCAACATGCACTCAAACTCAATCTTGAAAACCATGACATGGTACCAAATAGAGTGATAAGCAGAAAAACAGATGAGCCTATGTTGGAGCTAATTATTGCTCACAAGCATTCTTTTATGCTCAACCGTAGAAACATATTGAACTGAGAGAAACATGTACTCAAAATATTCATTATCTTACCAGAAAATACACCTAAAATATGCTTAGTATATAGGAGTAGTAAATTTTCAAGAGAGTATATGTTAGATAACTACAAGTACAGAGAGAAAGCAACTTAACTCCAACAAAGCTCCTCTTTAATTTAGGTGCATATCTGGGTATGGGTGTGTTCTTGGTGACTATTTTACTGCTAATGGCAGGCTGAAGAAGGTAGGGAAATGGATGTAAAAGTGAGAGTGTGGAGAAAAAGGGAAAAAGTTTAAAAAAAAAAAAAAGGTTTTAAGGGGTTCACGCACTCAAATTTGAGTGAAATACATGCACCTCGCCATATCAGCACGACTGTGCATGAGATACATTTATGCCAAGAAAATGTGTTTATCTGGCCATTGGGTAAGTTGGAGTGTCAAACTGACAATTGAGACAAACTTTAAGTGTCTGTTTATGTATTTTTCCCTTTTTCTGTTTGTGTCAAAGCAGCATAGATGCTTTTTTTAAGCATATGTGCTGTTCAAAATGTAATTGTCTGCAGCAAAATTTAGTAAATTATACCGTAAATAAAGCCAAAGATTTTGAAATACATTCATCATTGCCAAACACCAAGAAACATGTTCAACTCTTATGCACTGATTAAGCACTTTGATTCAGACTACAAACATGAGGAGACATTAGAAGAACGAGGCCTACCTTCTCTGTACAACTATGGAAATAAACCGTCAGGAGAAATCACAACAGGTCCATTGGGTAGGGTCTCTCCGTCCTACAAAGCATTTAACATTACAGTCAGAGAGATCCATTGGACAATCAAACCCCCAAAGAAAATGACAAGATGAACAGAGGTCACATCCAAGAAACTCAAGGTGGCATATAGCTGAACGACAAGTACCAGGAGCAAAATGATTCTCTAAGCCTCTCCTTTTCCTCCGAGAAAAAAAGAAACACACATACACAGGGAGAGAACAATGAATAGTAGGAGAAAAAGTATAAGCGACATAAAAGAAAAGGCCAAGTTGTGAGAGTTAGGGGTCAAGCTAATGCACCGTGAGACCAACTAGATATTTGAAAATGTGTTAAGGGGAAAATTCAATTAACTGTTTCCCTAGGAATCTGGAGAAAATGTCACTACAACTCAGAAGCCTAGAACTGGTGTGGCTGATGTCTCATGAATGCATATACTAGTACCTGTTTGAGATTAAACAGGAAATTCTTGGTCAGATATGCTTGAACAATTGCACGCGCACTGAGAAAGAGAAGCTGATACCCATTTTCCTGCGGTTAAGAAGCTAATGCATATGAAGACAAGTATCCATGAGAAACTATTAAGGAAATCGGGTCAATATAAGTGAAAATAGAAGTGGAGGTCATAAATGTTGAGCCTCATTTGTGTCAGTCACTCATGATATTCCATTTAAGCACAATAAGAAAATGGAAGAATATAAAACCGGAGAAGGTAACAAATAACAATATCAGAAGAATCATATTTAGACATATGTTGATGATTGGTTTTCAAAAAGATAACATAAAACAGATTCCACCACAGTTCACTCAGAATTTCAGAGAGGAATTCCCAAGAACTGCTAATTTTCTCGAGGAATGGCATCTCATAGAGGCATACTGCATGGGACTTGTTACATATTATAAAATGTAGTTTTAGAAAGGTAGAGACAGCGGTTATCATAATATGGTGGTGTTGATGAATAGTCTTAAGCTGGTTCCTAATGGGACAGTTATCACAGCCGAAATTAAGGAAGCTCATCTCCCACTAAGTAAAAGCAAATACACTACTTTTGCATAATAAAGAACTTATTCTGAAAACCAGATTCTTAGTCCTCAAATAAAGCCACATTCAACTTCAGCATACAATTATCTACTTGGAAAGTAAGCAATTTGGAAAATATATTGATAGATACATAAGTGTGCATGTATGTGTATACATATACGTACATACGTAGACAGACACACACACAAATACATATACTGATTTACAGAAATAATGGTATGGATGCGAAATCTCAAATGTGGATCAGACAAAGAAGTACCTTGATTGCCGAGAAAAGTCTGGCAGTTCCAAAATGTGTCCAGTCCTTCCCAACCAAAGGCATAAACTGACCAAGAACATCAGACCTGGACATGAAACATGTACCTCAAAGGTATGTTATCATAGATATCCACATCCATAGTCAAATTTGACAGAAACACAGTATTTGGATTATCATTTTTACTTCTAAAGAAATAATGACCACTAAGCATAAATTTCTCACATAATAATCAGATAAAGCTTAAAGCAGTGTATTCCTCAAAGGAACTCCCACAAATAATCGGCTCACTATACAACTCAACTACGGATAAAAATCGATGGTAGTTAAGTTCTACTTATTTCGGATAATTCTACAGCATCTAACTTTGTCAGACTTTATTGAGAAGCTCATAAACTTAAGGTTATAGCTATACTTGGGTAGTTCAGCTAATGATAGGCTCATTCTTAGGGGTTGTTTGGTTTAGGGACAAGTTATAAAGGGATTATTAATGCAGGGATTTGTACAGCAGTAATGTAAGGATTACTAATGCATGGATTAGTAATGTAGGGATTGAACAATCCATGGATTATTTCGTGTTGAGTGTTTACTGTTTAGTTTGATATCCATTATTACATATTAGTATACAATGTATAATTAAAACATTGTTTACTTTTCAAACAAGATATACATTTTATTACTATTATGAGGGTTACTTCTGTCATATTAGCATTTTAGTGCAAGTATTAATAATACCGAAATCTTATTCCACATTTTATTCCACATAAAATAATACATAGCTTCCTGTGTAACTTATGAAAGTATTATCTATGAGGATAACAAAAAAGAGCAATCAAACGTTGTACTAAGTAATGCTGATTTCTATGCGGCGATTAAATCTCCTCAAATCCCGACCAAAACATTGTATAAATTTATGTTGATTTATATGTGGAGATTATATCTCCTAAATCCAAACCAAATGCCCCCTTAGGATTATAATCTGCATTAAGCAATAATATTCAACCACAGTCAGATGTTCTTCTAATCTAGTAAATTAGACAATGCACAATCCATAACAAGAATCACTCCATTGTTACTTATGCCACCGTTCAAGAAAATAAAAAATAACCAACCCCATCCCGATTATGTGATGGAACTCCTATTTTTATATATTAAATCTTTAATGAATTCAGAGGGCTTATAAGTTCAAGTATGCAAAAGACAATCTCCTAGATAGCATGTAAAAGCTATGAATCTTGAAGGTTAAAATTTTAGTGCAAAATCTTACTTGGTAATAGTCCCATCGACATCAGAAATTACTATTTGTGCATTCCACTTCCACAAATATATGTGGGATTCAACCTGTTTTAGAAAGTTGCTTGAGCATCCAAAATAAGAAAGCAAAAAATACAGTAGACCACAGCATAAGAACTAAATATTTTGAGTGCAAGAAAGACGACAAACCTTTTGCTCTCCTAGGACTCGGGTCGAGAAAATGAAGGTTACCATATTCTGCCCCTCCTTCAAGTTCAAAGATGTGATTTGACAGGAAGTGGGAATATTTGTTCTTACAAATTGCTCCTGAGGAGATTGCTTGCCTCCTTGGGTGATATATGTTTGTTCTATAGGCTGGTACATTGGGCTAGATTCAGAATCAACAAAGACCTCTTCATTTGATGAATTATAGTTACTGCCCTCAAGTGTCTTAACCCTTCTAAATGGATTTGGCCAGAGAGTCCATTGTCGTCCAGAAGCAACCGAAGTGATCCCACTATCATCCTCTCTCGATTTTGAGGTCTCCTCCCGTTCCACAGGTATGACATCATCACATTCAGCAGGCAATTCCATATCACATTCGGCTATGCCAAGAATGATAGGAGCAGCTCTATCCCACGAAAAATAGTTTCCTCGAATTTTGACAACTAAATTCTCGTTCTTGATTATGGATTCTGAAGAACTTCTGAATTCATCCTCAGATATGCGATTTGCATCAAAGGCTTCTCTTGCAGCACTAGAACCCATTCCAGCATAAAGCAAGTTGCCACAAAGAGATATCTCTACTCCTGTAGCTATTACTATAAGAGAGTGAAATTAATGAGAAGTTGCAATAAATAAAAGACTAAATGTGAAGCTATAATTGTAATTAACAACAAGAGGAACACCCTACTTGTGTTTGAATCAGCTTTTGTACCTTTGAGAAAAGCTTCTATAAGACGCTTCACATTTTCACATTGAGAACATTCATCTGGTTCTTGCTGGTCATTTCTTATTTCTTCAGCTGCTAAAGATACATCATTCTGTTCCTCTAGGTGTTTATCACTAACAGCACGATTGTCTATTGACCCGTCAGAACCATTATAATCCATCGCTGACTCATATTTCCGAAGGGTTTTACATTGAAGCTTTAAATCTGGTGAAGGAGAACTGCAGGGACGGTCAGTACTAGGATTTAACAAACTGTTGTCTCCCAGTTTCCCAGGACAATTCTTTTCTAAATCGTCAACCCCTTCTGGAATCTTAACTGGAGAAACCTTATTCTTCTTATTGCCACATGATGCAACCTCCACATGGCCATTTTCCTGGTTCTTCACATCCAAATTTACTCTAAATTGACCATCTACTTCAGAAACATTTAACTGGTGCTCAACTGTATTGTTCTCGTTCTTCACATTGCAAGCATCTACAGGAGCATTTTTTGGTGTCTCCTGATCACTCGAATAATCATCAGCCCATGTAGCTTCACCTGTGATGAACTCTGAGTTACCATCAAATAAATCTGTCCCCTGACTAGGGCCTAGATTAAACCTAGGCGTGTCTAATTTGACATCTTCGACATTCCTTTCCGATGATGAGATTGGTGCTGTCAATATATGGCCATCCACACTCACCATAACAACTTCAGAAGTGGAGTCATGTGATTCTAACACCTCCTCTACATTATCCAAATTCTCATATCTGCTGGAACCAAATTCCTTTATCTCATTAACCAATGTCACACCTTCATCTCGCGATGGTAAATCAGCTTGATTAGAGTCACTATTATCATGTGTGGACAGAGCACCATCCTTTATAATATCTTTGTTGTTAACATTATCAAGATCACTAGCATTCAATTCCCCTTTTTGACTACCAGATTCCTTTGAATCCCCATTTGTTTCGCTCTCATTATCAGCGGTAACCTCTCTGATAAAATATGCTTCACCAGAATTATCAAGATACATGTGAAAACCAGCTTCTACACCGTTAACTTCAATTCGGACAACTTTTTCTGCCCCTTTAAGGACACCTTGAAACTTACCGAATCGAACATGCCAAGCTGTGCTCCTAAAAGTTCCATCCTGCTGCTTCACAACAATTATGTCAACTGCTCCACCAAAAGGATGAAATGGGGTGGCAACTGAGTACACACCTTGTGTTATAAAGCTGCTAACTTTACCAACAACATTCATTTTCTCCACCCCCTTAATGACTTTCAGCCCAGATACTAAATAATTGACAACTCAAAAGAAGCCAATTAATATTGATCCCAGAATCCACGTGACAAACATAACTTCCAAGCTTAACAAGAACATCTGCATGCAACATTTAGAAGCAAAATAATGTGTGATCATATAAATATGTTACCGCAAATTACATGTTTAAGGTCATCTAACATCTATAAGCTTCAAAATACAGAACCCAAATGAGAATTCCTTCGATAGAAATGCATGGGAACAAAGGATTCATGAAAATATAATAGACTTACAGATTGAAAATGTCAATGTGACAAAAATGTACTCCAGAAAATCTTCAAACTTCAATTATAGGTGGATCAACTCGACATTGATCTCACTGCTGAAGAGGGGTTGGAGAGAGAAATAAAAACGATAACCGAAAATTCTTCTCTTGAATTTTTGTTTTTCTTATTTTCGTACATATAGATACCTAGACTATTAAGGGTGTCATAATTTAACTCTTTGAAAAGTAACAGACTATCTTATAAAGTTTTTCTTTTGGTTTTTGTGATATCTATTGGGTGTTGTGACGATACACGTATAAATGTCACGTCAAAGATTCTCTGCAAAAGCTTTGAAGTTTGTACTGATGATGAGAATTGAATGAATTTTTGGAAAACCAACCAAGAGTCATAAATTCCTACTTACCAACAAAAATAGAGTCACAATTCCAAATTCAGAAGGATTTCGATTAAATTTCTCCAGAATTTTCTAAGAAGGTCTAAATAGATCATCTTTTCGGACAAAAACTTTTGTATATGCCCTTTATCACGTTGACATTAGGTTCATGCAAGCTTTTAGTTGTAAAATAGAATCTTGGGAATGGTTCTCCTAGAAATTCACTATTTCTCATTTACCTAAATACCTTTTTTATCAAATAATATAAAGTTACGAGGTTTCGAGTTGAATATGACTAAAACAGAATATTTGGAATGCAAGTTCAATGACATAACTCAGGAGGCTGACACGGAGATGAGGCTTGATATACAAGGCATCCCCAAAGGAGAAAGTTTGTCTATAATCCAAAGTAACAGGGAGATTGATGATAATATCACGCATCATATTGGAGCAGGGTGGATGAAATGAAAGCCCACATCCGGTGTCTTGTGTGACAAGAAGGTACCACTAAGACTTAAAGGTAAGTTCTACAGAATGGTTGTTAGACCAGCTATGTTGTATAGGGTGGAGTGTTGGGCAGTCAAGAAATCTCGTGTCCAGACGATGAAAGTAACGAAAATAAAGATATTGAGTTGTATGTGTGGGGATACTAAAAGAGACAAGATAAGGAATGGATATATTGGAGACAGAGTGGGAGTGGCTTTCTGTGGCAGACAAGATGTGAGAAGCGAAGCTGAGATGGTACGGGCATGTGAAAAAAAGATGCACAAATGCTCTAGTAAGGAGGTGTGACAGGTTGGCTTTCGTGGGTTAAGGAGAGGTAAAAATAGGCCTAAGAAGTATTAGGGGAGGTGTTAGGTAGGACATGGCACAACTTTAGCTTAGAAAGGACATGATCCTTGATAAAAAGGTATGAATGGCGAAAATTGGGGTAGAAGGTTAGTAGGTAATCGAGTGTTTTTCTTTGCCACCAGTAGTTGTAGTATTATTATCGTATTTCTTATCATTAGATTTTTATTAATACGTGTTGTATCTCTTAGTTCGATTATTTTATTATCTTGATGTTGTTACTTTTCATAGTTTTTCCACTACTTTATTTTTTTTAAATGTTGATGTGGCTATGTTTTGCTTGAACCGAAAGGCTATCGAAAATAACCTATTTATTTTCGTAAGGTAAGAATAAGGCTGCATACATACTACCTATCCCAAATCCACTTATGTAATTATACTGAGTTTTTGTGTTAGTA
Organism: Nicotiana obtusifolia; assembly: GCA_002018475.1. Classification (NCBI taxonomy): domain Eukaryota; kingdom Viridiplantae; phylum Streptophyta; class Magnoliopsida; order Solanales; family Solanaceae; genus Nicotiana; species Nicotiana obtusifolia. The sequence goes on along the minus strand of MCJB01048619.1, from coordinate 69,811 downwards.
TTAAGGTATGAGAAACTTCCTTGAGGAAACCACTAGACTAGACGATTGGTGTTTACATGGCCTATAAGCTTAATTAATTCAGTTTGGCTTAAGTACCTTGGAGGATTCAATAGACTGAGATTTTTGAAAGAATAAAAAAGAGATGAACGTGTAAAAGAATGAGATTGACTTATTCAATAAACTGGTTTCATACTGTTAACAAGTTTTCTTTAAATACCCTTGGGTCTCGTCATTTGGACTTTGAAAAAATCTCGAGATATGAAATTACGTTGGCGTTTGGACATAAGAATTGTAAAATTCAAAAAAAAAGTGATATTTGATATTTGAAAATTAGAGTTGTGTTTGGACATGAATATAATTTTGGGTTGTTTTTGAAGTTTTGGTGAGTGATCTGAGTGAAAATTTTGAAAAATAATTTTTTGAAGTTTTCTAAATTTTTAAAAAATTTCAAAATTCATGTTCAAGTAAAACTTCAAAATTTTATGGCCAAACAAAAAAAAAAAAATTTCTTATGTTGAAACGGGCTCTAAGACAACTTGCAATTAACTATGGACAACTGGACATAATTGTAGAAGGTGAAATACAGCAAGATGCTACAGGTTTATGTTACCAACAATATGTAATGTTTCTAACATGTGTTAAATTAGGTACAAACTAAGTAGGATAGAACTAAAAAATCCAATTTAAACTTACTATTTCCTGCTGAGAATAATCAAAATTTTGTAAGTGTCTCAACTTTAACTCTGATTTGTAGTTTCTCAATATCTCATATTTACAATGTGGTTTGACCTTATTAGGATAATAACTTAAATTTCCTTTTTTATAAAATGCCAAAATATTATCTCCCTTTAATACATTGGTTGGTAACTTCAGAATCAAGACTATTGTTTACTTTTCTTCAAACTAGATCCAGATCTAAGGCCTGAAAGGTTAATTCCGTCATTTCCTTATATCTTCCTGTAAATCTTACTCTATTCATTTCTTTTCGTTCTCCCCTTACTACTGCCAAAATTCCCTCACATCTCTCTTCTTCCTATCCTCGCCGGCGTTGCCGTTTTCCTCCTCCACAGATCACCCGTAAATCTACCCTTCGCCGGCGTCAACATTTCAAAATGACGAAATTACCCCTTCTCCTCCCGCTTCTCCTCCTTTGTCTCGTCTCATTTACCACCGGCGAGATAAAAAAACTCAAAATCTCCTCCGATCCACGTGCTATGATCCTCTTCGAGCGGTTCGGGTTCACACATACGGGTCAAGCCGCAATCTCAGTCTCCTCCGTCTCCGTTATCTCCACCTTAGCCAAGCCCGACCCGTCGCGTCTCGGATTCTTCCTCTTATCAGAAGAATCCCTAATTCAAGTCCTCCTTGAGCTCCAACAAAACCCTAATTTCTGCGTTCTCGATTCCAAATTCATCAATCCCCTCTTCACTTTCCGCGATCTCTCGCCTCCACCAAATTCCTCATTCAACCAATCTTACCCCGTTACTTCCCCCAATGAATATTCCCTCTTTTTTGCCAATTGTGCCCCTGAATCAAAAGTATCAATGGACGTCCGTACAGAATTGTATAACCTTGATAATCAAGTGAAAGATTATCTTTCGGCTGGGCTAACTCAGCTTCCCACGTTGTACTTTTTATTTTCGGTTGTTTATTTTGGATTTTTAGGGTTATGGTTGTATGTGTGTTTCAATAATAAGAAATCTGTGCATCGGATTCATATGCTTATGGCTGCTTTAGTTGTAATGAAGGCTTTGAACTTGGTTTTCGCTGCTGAGGATAAGCATTATGTTAAGGTTACTGGAACTGCACATGGTTGGGATGTGTTGTTTTACATTTTTCAATCGATTCGTGTTGTTCTGTTGTTCACTGTGATCGTTTTGATTGGTACTGGGTGGTCGTTTTTGAAGCCGTTTTTGCAAGAGAGGGAGAAGAAGGTGTTGATGATTGTGATCCCTCTTCAGGTTTTGGCCAATGTGGCTTCGATTGTGATTGGGGAAACGGGTCCGTTTATTAGGGATTGGGTTACTTGGAATCAGGTGTTTTTGATTGTCGATATTGTTTGTTGTTGTGCTATTATCTTCCCTATTGTTTGGTCAATTAGGTCGTTGAGGGAGACGTCGAAAACTGATGGAAAGGCTGCTAAGAATTTGGCGAAATTGACTTTGTTTAGGCAGTTTTACATTGTGGTGATAGGATACTTGTACTTCACGAGAATTGTTGTCTTTGCGTTGAAGACGATTGCGGCTTATAAGTACCAATGGGTGGCAAATGCTGCCGAGGAGATAGCCAGTCTGGCGTTCTACATGGTGATGTTTTACATGTTTAGGCCAGTGGAGAAGAATGAGTACTTTGTTCTTGATGACGAGGAAGAAGAGGCTGCAGAGTTGGCTCTTCGGGATGAGGAGTTTGAGTTGTGAAGTTGAGATCTCGTGGAATGTCTCCTTTCATTTTATACGGTTTTTGCAGCCTAACACTGTGAGTTCACTGAAGTTATAGTTAGGTTTGCTGGGAAGATATATCATTTACTGTTTTTTGACTTTTTCACTTTTATTAAACAATATTTTGGGTTATTGTAGTAGCACTGGTATCATGGAACAGTTGTTTCATTTTTGGATGTTGTAAGTTCTTTCAAAGAAATCACTATGTAAACCTCATTTTCATGATACAGTGGTTTATCATGGTTTCCTCCTTGTTGGTCCTTTTTCTCTTCTTTCATACCATCTAGAAGTTTGTTTATCTGAATATGAAATTGTTAAAATGTGTTGTTTTCCATTGAGAAATTTAGTATAGTTGTGAATGTAGACTGTTTAGTTGATGATAATGACTTCTTGGTGTATGTCTTTTTCTGTGTTCTGTTGTTTGCGTCATGCTTTTACATCACTCTGGACTGGCCAAATTATGTCCACTTATATGACTGTTAGGATGCCAAATAATCCACCTTCCTCTGAATGATATAATATCTGTTGACCAATGGCTTCTTAGTTCATTTTAGGAGTTACTGCCTATTGGCATATTGAGGATCAGAACCAGAACTGAGAGAAATGGTCTCATTCACTTCTCGTCTGTCTATTTGGACAACACTAAAGATATGTCAAAATTGTTCATTGATCGATGGATTTTATAGTTCTTGTGCTTGGTGATTATATTGCTTTGCTGAGGCGTTGAGCACATGATATCTTGTGGTTGTCTTAGTTATTAAGATAGTTATGGGCTATGCATCAGGTTAAAACTTGTAGGATCTGTTTGGTAGACTCACTGACCTATTTCCATAACAATGCTTTCCTATTTCAAGTATTGGTGTTGAAAATTTTCTGTAGTAAAATAATGAAAACAGCTTGTGGCGTAATGTGCTATTACTTGTGAGTTAATCTCCACTTGACTTTAAACTCGAATTGGTCCCATGGATAATTACATACTGCTGATACCTCCCATTACTCTCTTGTCAATTCCACCTCCAGTAATGACTCGACAATACTACTACATGCCCATAACATTTATCATCAATGTCCCAGAAGAATGATTTAGAACGTGTTTTACCTTATAAAGCATTTTGCATGAAACAATGAGGAGTAATAGATTATGTGACATAGGCCAAAAAGCTTATTGTCAAAGAATCAATGAGAGCCTGAAATGTAATAGATCAGGGATGGTATGTTGGTGGGAATTCTTATAGTGTTTTTTCCCCATCACTGAGATCTGAGACCCCTTCCAGATATAAGGCTTAAGGAACCGCGATACATTAGAGTACATTAATTGACGCGCTGCTATTCATCAGGACAATTCTGCCTTTACGTGAGAAACAGTTTAACTGACATTGAAGGTTTTTTATTTCTACACTAGAAAGCTGGCTAAATTGAACAATGTGACTCGGAAACAAGAGTGGTAATATGATTAGGTACTTTCTGCATTTTGGATTAGACACAATCGGGTATCATCCATCATATGTGAGGGCAGGTGTACCTCCTTTTTGCTATCTTTATCTGTTATCTTTATCAAAACACAAATGTCATTAAATATCTAGTGATAGTCTATAAGATGGAACAGATACACAAAATAGAAAGCACCATTACAATCTTGTTTATGCTGCTACAACTTCCTCTAGTCTTTTTTTCGATAGATCTAGATGCTCTTTCATACATAGACCATAATGATAGATAAGATTACATGGAACTTCTGGCTTGACTTTCGCTTTTCTGGTTGGTTACCATACTTTTCCTATGCTGATATGGTTAGTCTACTACTCGTCAGGGAACTCATAATACGGTGTGTGGAGGGAAGTTATGAAGCTGCTACATTTGCCGTCATCTTACAAATTTATGAATCCCTTAGTAGTGACAGAGGAACTTAAAAAAAATAAACAAAATAGTACTTGTCTAACTTGCAGAAAGATGCTCTCGCTGTCTGTTAAAACTCTTCTATGCTAGCTGTGATTTTTCCCTTTGAATTCCCAGGGAGCTGGTGGGGGGTGGAAGGGGGGTGGAAGGGGGTAGGTTCTTGGATTTTCTAGGTGAAGGTTCATAACCTAAAGTTCAAATCTTCATCGACTATTGTGCTGCTGAAAAAGGGTAAGTTTAGCATCAAACTTGTGTTCACTTCCTCGAAGCTAGTAAATTTACCCTTCTGTTGCTCTGCTGATCTTGTGACAAGTTTTTAGTTCTTTTACAGATGGACGTAAACACACTCTTTTTCTTTTGAAATTCAGGTAGTAACGTTTTCCTATTAATTGTTTCGGTGATGTGACAGTCCTCGAACATAACCAATGAAAATGTGGCGCTATTCTCATAGGTCTAATTACTGGCTAGGGCCGTCACAATCCACTTATTCTTGCGCAACTATCAAATATTTCAGGGATCTGCTTTGATCCACTTGTACGAGCAGCTAAATTATAGTAATCACTTCCTAAACAATAATGCTAAATCATTGCCTCTTTAGTTCTTTATTGTTTGCATTCCCTTTTTTTCCCACTTTGTTGGACGAGCGATTTATCATCTGACTTTTATGTTAGGCATGCCGTGCTCTTTAACTCAAGGCAAATGATTGGTTACACATAGAAGTATAGGTTCCATGAACAGAAAAGAATGAAATTTTAACCAGATCTCTTTGTTTGGTGTTACAAGATAATCTTGATAGATATGTAAAACATGGAAGCACATCAAAGATGAACATACTGGCGGGGTCCAGACTGATAAGGTGTTCCATCAGAGAAGACGTTCGCTATCAGCTCATACTCCTTTGATAATGATATTGAGGTTTCTGCCTGTTTGATTTGCAAGTTTTGTTCTTCTACTAGTTGATGCTTGCACATTGAAAGTGAGATCTGAGCAACAGCAGCAACAAGAAAGCCCACCTAATAGATATTTGACCTTTAAAATGTCTTTAGAAGTTCCTTTGCTATCTCATATTGAGGATTACCAGGTTCTGGCCAACAGCATTCTTGTGAGTTGTGACGGATCATCAAAAAAAGCAAAGCAAAAGCGGTTGTCATAGTAGCAGCGAGCGAAATGAGAGCACCCTAAACTCTGAAAACATTATTGTGGAATACAAGTGTCTAGAGGCGGAACCAAGACTTCAAATTTATGGGTTCTGAACTGGCCATCAAAACCATAGCTCGGCTTAGTTACTGGGTTCGCAACTAAATATTTATACATATTTGATGGATTTCCTAACACAAATACCCAACACTCTACCTCTACCTCCGCCTCTGTAAGTGTCATAGGGGAATTAGCAGTTCGAATGATCGATAACTCATGAGCAGCAAATGCCTGCTTTGGATTTTCCATCTCTGCATCTTAGTCTATTCTCCTTTACTTTAAAGAGCTCCTGACTCTATTTATTCTTGTGTATTTAGGTACAACTGAAGATTTAAGTAGTTTGATGTAATGTAACATTGTTAAAAGAGAAATATAAGTTTGATACACACCAGCGACACAATTAGAATTTAGACTTAGTAGGTTATGAAATAAATATATAATTTCACTTAACTTGTTATTCACGTACATATATAAAATTCGAGTGAAAAGTAATGGAAAAATTGGAAAACTGTTTGTTGCTATAATATACGTTCTTAACTTTCTTTCGAATATGAAATTATGCCATTCACTATCGTAAATTGACAGTTTAAGAAATCACAAGAAAAAAGAAAATTATTTTAAGTTGTAGTGCGCATGGAACTTCCATTCTGAAAGCTGCAGCTACTTTTGACTGCTATGGCCGTTTAGATAATAATAATAATAAGTAGCTAAAGCCACTTATATGCCAATATCTAGAAGAAATGAGCTTTTTTGTTGGTAGAAATGATACTAGATAACTAATTGTTATTTAGGAATTAGCCGAACGCATTTTAAATTTTAATTTTTCAGATAAATTTTTTGGAACACAAATATTCTGAATTGCTTTAAAATTAAGAATTTTAGTTTAAAATTTCAGGATAAAATAAATACTAGTTAGTTCCTAAATAGCAACCTAAGAATGACGGTTTGTGTACCTCGTCCGCCTTTTTAGAGTTGAAATTTGAGTTGTGAACTTATGATATAATTCATTATTATATTGTTTATAAGAAAGAAAAAACTTATTTTCCACAACTTCTCTTAGTCACGTTTTCCACATGTACTTAGCTGGATTAGATATAACCCCACGATTTAAGGGTAAAGATTTCTTTTGTGGCAATTAACTTGAATTAGTTTCTTTACTAGTAGAACAAGAAAGAAATACACGTGAAATGGATAAAGCAATATTGTTTAGGTTGGGATATCTGTCATTGCGTTACTCCTCCTTTCTTTTTTATTTTTTGGAACTTATCTTATATCAATTGTGTTTGACCAAAAAGTGTAACTTTCGGTTAAAGTGTTAAATTTATGTATTAATGGATTAAATCTAGTTAAGGATAATAACTTTAGATGCTAATCTCGAAAACGTGCAAGAGATGGGGCAGATCCCGTAAATGGTTGATGACAATAAGTGCAAAATACTCTTAAAGCATGAACATTAATGGAGATATAACTAATAATAAATGGCATTTAAGTAAATAAGGAGAATGATTCATTCAATAATAGATGGATTGGACGAATATTTCTCCTGACAATGATGAATGACAGAAAGGTCCAAGATCCGTATGAACATTCATCGGATCTGGTAGAAAGGTAGGGAATAATATGAACAAGAATCTTTATCAAAAGGTAATCTTTGTATTTTTTACAAGAAAGAGAGAATCTTCTTCTCTCAAGTGCTCTTGTCAAAATGAATCTCCCCCTTCTTCCTTTTTCTTTGCCCTTATATATTCAACACATATCTCTAGTAAACCTAATGGTACAAATGTCGGGAATATTCACTATAATATTCTCTCTAATATCCTACTCTGAAAACTAGCTGTTATTGTCCTTTACGCAGTGCTTGACCTCGACCATGGTTGACACCTCGGCCACGAATTTCGCTGCTTTCTGGTCGACCTCGACCGACTCTTTCCTTAATGTCATATTAGACCAAATACCCTTAGGGCATATTTTGACCCATACGGTTAGTCCCTCCGCTTATTGAAGTCGAGCCCAGACGACCTTGATGAGCAGACTCCGTTTATTGTTTTTGACAAAATTGGGCGAGCAAGTCGGATAGTGGCGCTTCAGACGAGGTGACAACATGACCTTTCGTGAGCCGCAACCTTTGGGGCCGCATTGTTACAAAATGATGTCATGACATTATAAGTCACTGTGACGCGTTTTCCCGATGCTTTGCATCGTTTCCCGCGCCTTTGCCGTTTCGATACCTGTGTTGGGTAATGATGGCCTGATTTCTTGGTCCTGATGCTTGAAATCTTATAAATAAGGACCTGCAGCCATTTGTGCTTGTTTTGCATACTCTCAATACCGAATCCCTGTGTTTCCTTCTTCATTCTCCATATTGAACCCTTGTCTCCTTTTACTTCGTCATAGCGTATCAATTCCCCTGATTCCAGTGATTTCAGTTGCTTCTAACCCTTATGTGCTTAAAATATCTTCTCTCAAGAATATGGTTAACGCACCCTCTGATTCTGGCATGGCAATAAAACTTTACCCCTTTGGCGATGCGCATGCCTCCTAATGGTGACGGTGTTTCTGTTGCTCTAGAAGACGAGAAATTTTCTACGATGGAGGAAATAATCCCTTGTAGTGAAAAGGCTAGATCTGACTTTTCGAAGTTACCTGAAGACGATCCTGAGGACTCGGAGTCAGTGATGAACGAGGTCGATCTCGCTGAGCTTAGTAAAGGTTCAAAATTCCTGTTGATATCGATATGATTTTAGTGAGGCGGGATGTGGTACAGGTACACCGCCCCGGATATCGCGCGTTCTATGCATATCCGTTCTACGTCGGCTATTCCTTTCCTCTTCTCCCATTGGTGGAAGAATTTTACCGTTACTACGGCGTTGCCCGGCCAACTCTCCCCTTACATCTACAAGCTTATTCGTATGTTGACGAAATATGCGGAGTTGGCTGGCCGTGGGGTCTCACTTCGCCACCTGATGCTCTCTTCGCCCTTAGTTTCTATAGGGGGACGATGCTGCACCTCCGTCACCGAGGAAGTAAGAGTCTGGTGGTGAATATGGACGATAATGCCAATCGCCAGTTCTGGCTTAGCTACTTCTTCGTCAAGACCGAGGACGTGGTGGTCAACGCGAGCGGATTCCCTAAGGCTTGGAATTATGCCCGTAAGTATCTTTTTGCCAAGCATTTGTTTTGCTCGTTTTAGTCGTAATCTGACATTTCGTCCCTTCTTCGTGCAGCCGAGATTTCGCCCCCTCCCTTGGCCGGGGACATTCATGACTAGGTCAGCCAGGTCTTGCCTCACATAGTAGGGATTCGTGAATGGTCGGCTTTTATCAAGAAATTCGAGCTTGCGCCTTCCGTGACCGGTGAGTTCGTCTATATGTATTTATTTGTACATATATAATTAATATCTTTTGCTATACTTTTTTGACCTCATGGTCGGCTGCTCGTTACGGTTTTGTACAGGGAGTGACAGTCTTCTAATTTTTTCTTTTTCAGCCCGAGGGTCTTCGAGAAGGCCGAGGGCTTCTGCTCCGGCGTTTCGTAAGAGGAAGACTGCTTCTGTTTCTTCTGCTGCTATGAGGTCTGCTCGGTCATCGACTACACTTGAAGTGGGACTCTCGACTTCCCCTTTGCATCATCTAGTAGACGAGGACGATGAGGAGGAATTATCGCCGAATGGTGATAACTTGCTTCCCCGTAAGAGGCGATCTGTGGATGTCGGTGAAGGAGCTATCCGGGTAGCGAGTTCAGTGATGGGGGATTTTGTTGTTCTAGAAACGGCGACCATAGAACTTGAATATGCCGCCGACTTACCGCCCATGATTTCGCCATCGTCGGGAGCCGAGGAGGATACGTCTCTCCCTGAGACCACGATGCATTTTGAGGGGCGGTTGGCAAGAGTCCCTGTCGACTTACGGCGAGATGAGCCATCGGCCTAGCTACCACCCGAGGATCCTTCTTCCGTGGTCGAAATAAAGGAAAAAGCGTAGCCGAAGAAGGTTACGAAACGAGCTCCGATATGGATGCCGAGTAAGTGAGGATGATGGGGGAGGGACTTACCCGACTTGAGGTGAGATTGGAGGGGACCACGCGGACTATTGCGATCTCTTAGACCGGGATTTGCTGGTTGACACGGAGAACATGGTCCCTTCTTTTGGTCCCCTCTGTTTCGATGTGGAGGGTAAAACCCTTGAGAAGCTTAAGGAGGCCACATTATCGAGGAGCATAGCTGGCCTCGTTCTTAGGGTAAGCTTTTCGATCTCTATCCGTGTTTTATGTCGAGTTCAAAGTTTCGTTCTTACTCCTCATTTTGTCTTTCTTTCAGACCGTGATTCTGGAGATCGAGAGCGCCCGACGAGAGGAGAGGCATAAGGCTATTTTCTAGAAGACGGAGCAAAAATATCGCGAATACGTGATAAGCACTGCGAGATCTGCAAGCAGTGCGGTGGGAGCGGCAATTTCCAGGCTCTCCGAAGTGAACTAAAGGAGAAAGATGATGAGTTGATGAGGGTCATCGGAAAATGCAGCGTTCTCGAGGGGGCGTTGAAGGACAAAGAAGAAGAACTTGAGGTGAGCAAGGGAGTCGAGGCCCAATGCGCCGATCTTGAGGCCCAGATGGTTTCGTTGCACGCCAAGCTCGAGGAGTGTCAACTAAAAGCGGACGCTTTAAGTGGCGAGGTTTCTAAGAAGGCAGCGGGTTTAGAGAAGGTAGAGTTGGCCTAGTTGTTGCCTGCGAGAAAAGCGGAGGCTTTGAAGATCATGATCCGCATTCTTCGTTCTGAGCAGGAGAGTGCTCCGGAGACGGCCAGGCTTAGAGAGAAGCGGCTTGATGAGCAGATAGGGAAGCTGGAAAAAGAGGCTTCGAGCCTTAGTGATCGAGTTTTTGCTCTCGAGGCTGAGAAGGCGTAGTTACTCAGTCGTCCTCTTCCCGTACTTCTACTTTTCCTAATGTTCCGCGGGATTGGTACGAGGAATAGATTCATGCCGAGGCCCAGCTGGATATATTCAGGGATTTGATAGGGGCAGGGGCTGTTTCAAAAGCCGACTTCGAGGATGCTCGTGCTAAGACACGTAAAGCTCGGTTTGCTTGTGGCTATGATCCTGCTACACCAGAAGTCGGTGATGACGGGGAGGATGTGGGCGTGGATCGGATTGAACAGGACGCCTGGTACGAGGATGAGTACCCCGCTGGTGATGGCGAAGAGGTAGGTGGAGATGGTCTGGGCGATCAAGCTGGTGGTGGTGGTGCTGGGTCAGCCTGTGAATAGTTGTTCTTCTTTTTTGTTTAGCCGCATACATGTGTATTTTTTGTAGGCGTGTATTCGAGCTTTTGTAAAAAAAATTCTAAGCATGAAATGTTGGTTTTTTATTCGTACCTGATTCTTTTTCTTTGTTCGGGTTTGTATGCTTTTTTGATTTTGTTGCTTGGTTCCCTTTGTCATAATAAATTTGTTCGAGTTGGTTAAACGCGGTTGAAATGAAGCCAAGGTCTGATTATGGCCGAGGGCCAGTAGGTGTTGGTTCGAACGAGGTCAAATAGGTCGCATATTTATTTATGGCCGAGGGTCGATTAGGTGTTCATTCGAACGTGATGGGATATAACCTTCATTTAGTTAAGGACGTGGGCCGAATAGGTATTAATTCGAACGAGGCCGAATGTAACCTTCATTTATTTAAGGCCGTGGGCCGATTAGGTGTTAATTCGGACGAGGTCGAATGTAACCTTCATTTATTTAAGGTCGTGGGCCAATTAGGTGTTAATTCGAATGAGGTCAAATATAACATTCATTTATTTAAGGTTGTGGTACGATTAGGTGTTAATTCGAACGAGGTCGAATGTAACCTGTGCTTGGGGAGAGCCGAAATAAACTACATGTACTTTTGCTTTGTTCATATTCTTGGAGAGATTTACATATTTTCCGGGCGCTGGTTGGTAGTTCAGTCCAAGTCCCAGTCTATCACTCCCTTTATTGGTCGAACTGAAAAAATAGTGAGAGATTGAGCAATGAACTAGCCGACCAGTGCCTCTGTGCGTACTTCAATTTTGAAGTATTCCCGTCATCGCCTCGTTAAAAACCTCCTCGAGAAAACCAATTTGGTCAAAACTCGAGTGAGGGAAAAAGAGTGTGACTTTGGGGACCTCATCCTTTAAAAGTTGAAGTACTTGAGGTGTGTAATATTCTAGTTGTTTGGTGTGAATGACCCTTTGTTTGCTACTGCCATGATTTTGTAGGGGTCGTCCCAGTTTGTTCCTAGTTTGCCTTCCCGTGGGTCTTTGCTTGCTTGTGTGTTAGCTTTAAGCACGTAGTCCTCGACTTTGAGTAGCCTGATCTTTGCCCTTTTGTTATAGTAGCGTTCTGCTTGTTGCTTTTGAGCGACCATTCTCACGTAGGCCATATCTCTTCATTCCCCGACTTCGTCGAACTCCTGCCTTCTACTGTCATCGTTGTGAGGTCCTCTTTCATGGAAGTATCTTAGGCTGGGTTCTCCGATCTCGACTGGTATTACTACATCAGTCCCATAGAGTAACGAGTATGGTGTTTCCCCTGTGCTCGTTTTTGGCATTGTTCGGTAAGCCCAAAGTACTTCTAGTAATATTTTTAGCCACAATCCCTTGGCGTCTTTGAGTTCTTCTTCATGATGTTCAGTATTGACTTATTGGAGGATTCCGCTTGCCCGTTGCCCGCGGGGTGGTAAGGCGTTGAGAGTATTCATTTGATGTGCCATTTTTCGAAAAAGTCGGCGACCTTCTTTCTTGTAAATTGAGGTCCGTTATCGTAGCTGATTTCTTTGGGGAGATCGAAACAACATATGATATTTTTCCATATGAAGACGATCACTTCCTGTTCGCGTATTTGGGAGAATGCTCCCGCTTCCACCCATTTAGAGAAATAGTTAGTAAACAAAGAGAAATCGTACATTACCTCAACCTGCCGGGAGGGGGCCCATGATGTCCATTCCCCATTTGATGAATGGCCAAGGGGAAGTTACTGAGTGTAGGTGTTCGCCTGTTTGGTGGATCACTGGGGCGTACTTCTAGCATTGTTCGCATTTTTTCACGAAATCCACAGCCTCTTTTTTCATGGTGGGACAATAATACCCCGCTCGTATGAGGCATCTGATCAAAGCTCGGTTGCCAGAGTGAGCTCCACAGTGGCCTTCGTGTACTTCTTCAAGGACGCGTTACGTCTGATTTGGGCCTAAGCATTTTGCCAGATGACCTCCATATGTCCCTTTTGTACAGGTCGTTGTGAAGGATGTTGTATCTGGCTGCTTGCATTCGCAACGTCTTGGCCTCTTTTTTATTGTTGGGGAGTACGCCATCCTACAAATATGTAATAATACAATTGCGCCAGTCCCAAGTCAGGTTTATGGTTCTTACCTCGATTTGGTCTATGACCGAGTTGAGGAGGTGGACCACATTTCAGTCTCCGGTTGTAATGTTTTTGGTAGCTGCTGCTAATTTGGTGAGGCCGTTTGCCTCGATGTTTTGTGCTCGGGGAATCCGGTCGAGCTGACATTCGTCGAACTGGGATAGTAGTTTGCAGATTTCAGTCCGGTATTTTTGTAACCTTTGCCCCTTGATTTTGGAAAGTCCCTGTGACTTGGTAGACCACGAGCTGAGAATCGCAGCGCAACATCAACCGCTTCACCCCGTATTTGAGTGCTAGTCTCAGCCCTGCAATTACGGCCTCATACTCGGCCTCGTTGTTAGTCATGTCGGGGCACCTTATGGACTAACCCAGACCCTGACGCGTTAGACGCCCCGTCGGTGTACAGGACTCAGAGGTCTTGTGTTTGGGAAGAAGCGTGGACGGCTTCCTTTTCGACTTCGGGCATTATTTTTGCACTGAAGTCGGCGACAAAGTCGGCGAGGACCTGTGACTTTATCGTCGTTCGCGGCCGATATGTAATATCGTGCTCGCTTAGTTCGATGGCCCATTTGGCCAATCTGCCCGACAGTTTGGGTTTATGTAAAATGTTTCTTAAGGGAAAGGTCGTGACAACCGAGATGGGATGGCATTGGAAATACGGCTAAGCTTTCGTGAAGCTACGATTAAGGCCAGAGCTAGTTTTTCAAGATGGGGGTATCTCGTCTCAGCGTCGAGTAGTGTCTTGCTAATGTAATAGATGGGAGATTGTGTACCTTATTTGCTTGGACTATGACTACGCTCATAGCTACTTCAGACACGGAGAGATAGACAAGGAGAGCAATGGTGGCGAGGATAAGTACACCTTTAACTCTTTCAGGGCTTGGATGCACTAAGAGGTCCATTGGAGGCCGTTCTCCTTTTTGAGTACGCCGAAGAACTTGTGGCACCTATCGGAGGATCGTGAGATGAACCTTGAAAGGGCGGCGATCGGCTAGTTAGCCTCTGGACCTGCTTTTTGGTAGTTAAGTGCTCTGGTATCCCTTCGATGGCTTTGATTTGGTTGGGATTGACCTCGATACCTCGCTACGACACTAGGAAACCCAAGAACTTTCTTGAGGCCACGCCGCATACACATTTTTCGGGGTTCAATTTCATGTCGTATTGTCTAAGTATGCCGAAGGCTTCTCTCAAGTAGTCGATGTGATCTTCTTTCCTTTTGGATTTGACCAGCATGTTGTCAATGTAGACTTCCATCATTTTTTCGAGTTATTCTTTGAACATTTTTGTCACCGGCCTTTGGTAAGTTGCCCCCGCAATTTTTCAATCCGAAGGGTATGACCCTGTAGCAGTACATCCCCTGGTGGGTGATAAAGGTGGTTTTTTCCTAGTCCTCTTCCTTTATGAGGATCTGATTATAGCCCGAGTAGGCGTCCAAGAAACTTAGTAGCTCGTGCCCAGCTGTTGCGTCGATGAGTTGGTCGATATGAGGTAATGGAAATGAATCCTTGGGGCAAGCTTTGTTCAAGTCAGTGAAATCTACACACATCCGCCACTTGCCGTTTTTCTTTTTCACCATGACTACGTTGGCGACCCATTGGGGATACTTCGACTTCCTGACGGAGTCGTTGTCCAATAATTTCTCCTCTTCTTCACGTACTGCGTCATTAATTACAGAGTTGAACTTACGCCTAACTTGCTTCACCATAGGGTAGAGTGGATCGACGTTCAATTTGTGCTTGGCGATTTTCTTTGGGATACCTGTCATATCTGCATGGCTAAAAGCAAACAAGTCCGCGTTATCAGTTAAAAATTTATGAAACTTACCTGGTTCCTGAAGTTTACAGTCGATGTAAGCTTTCTTGCTGTGGTTGTTGTTGTCTAATTGAACTGGTTCGAGGTCCTCTATGGTCGATCTTGCGGCCTCGATCATACCAGGGTCTCTCATGATGTCCTCGTTGTCATCGCATACCCATCTCAACCCTGTTGATTGCTATGCCTCTTTTTCTTTATCCTTTGTTTGTTAGGTGGCCGTGCAGTCTAGGGTGATGCAGTAACATTCCTGGGATGTGCGCTGCTCCCCTCATATACTGAACATGCTCCATGGAGTTGGGAATTTGATGACTTGGTACAAGCTGGAGAGTATAGCTCTAATGGTGTGTATCCATGGTCGCCTTATTATAGTGTTGTATGTCGTGTTCTGGTCCATGATTTGGAATGTGGTCTCTAGAGTGACGCCACCCGCCAGGACGGGGAGTGTGACCTTGCTAGATGTTCTCTTAACTGCATTGTTAAAGCCTGTTAGTGTGATGCAGCGTGGCACTATCTTGTCGTCGAGTTTCATTTGAGCGAGTACTCGAGGATGGATAATACATGCGCCGCTTCCATCATCTACCATAATCCATCTTATGTCGGTATCTAAAATTCGTAAAGTGATAACGAGAGCATCATAGTGAGGGAAAGCCAAACCGTTGGTATCTGACTTATCGAAGATGATACTTTCTTCGAGTTCATCATACCGTTCGTGGGTGATTGACTGTGTGAGCTTGTGGGTTGTGGTGAACTTCACATTGTTGATGGAAGCATCGTCCCCGCCTCCGATGATCATGTGGATGGTGTGGGCTGGTGAGGGCAGCTTCGGTGGCCCTTGATGTTGTTCGCATCCGCTAGAAAAGTTGGTCCTTCCCCGATCGCTCAGCAATTCTTTGAGGTGTCCCTGTCGCAACATGTTTACGACCTCCTGTCTTAGGGCGATGCAATCTTCGGTTTTGTGTCCTCACTCTTGATGGAACTCACAGAGGGCGTCTGATTTTCTAGTATTCGGGTCCAACCTCATCTTTTGTGGCCACTTTACCTTTGGTCCGAGCTTCTCCAAGGCGTAGACGATCTCTGTAGGTGACACGCAAAAATTGTGAGCGGATAGTAAAAGGGGCATACCTCTCTCATTCCGGTGAGTCCCTGTTCTTGATCGGGTTGAGCCTTCTTCGTGGCGAGATGAGGATGCAGCGGTAGTTCTGACATATGGGAGATGTCGTTCCCGGTTTGGTCGTGAGACCACGAGATCTCTTCTTATATCATTTCTCCTATCTTTTCTGGATTCTGCTTGTACTGAGGTCAATCGATGAGTCGGTCCATTGAGGTCGTCTTCGTCTGCTCGGACTTCGGCACAATATGCATTATGTATTTCGTTCCAAGTTGTTGGGGGATATTTCATACCGACTTAATAATCTTCTTGTCGCCCTTGAACCATTTCTGCTCAGCCCGTTTTGAAAAGCAGCTACCGCCATTCCTTCTGATACATTGGGCAAAGTCATTCTCACTCGGTTAAAACGGGCGAGGAAGTCCCTCAGTCCTTCTCCTGGGAACTGTTTGATAGCAAAGATGTCATTCACTCTTGCCTCGGCCTTCTTGGCCCCAGCATGGGCCGTCACGAACTTATCGGCCATTTCCTCAAAGGTTTCAACGGAACGTGCCGGCAGTTGCGGGTACCGGGTTAATGCACCTCCCGTGAGGGTTTCGCCGAATCCTTTTAGCAGAATGGAGGATACTTGTTCCTTGGAGAGGTCATTGCCTTTCATGGCGGTGACGTAATGGGTCACATGATCCTCGGGGTCAGTTGTGCCATCGTATATTTTCAGATAAGGTGGCATTTTAAAGGTCTTTGGTATGGCATGTGGGGAAGCGCTATCACTGTACGGCTGCTCGATGAACCGACCGACATCTCTCTTCGACAATAACTTAGGAGCGCCCAGTATTTTGTCGACCCTTTCTTGAGGTTCTCTCATTTGGTCCCGAAGTGCCTTGTTCTCGTTTTCCATTTCCTCCATCCTTTTTAGAATGGCTGCGAGAGAGTCGTCGCTTGCATTATTAACAACATTATGAATAATACCTGTCGTCATGGGTGGAGGAGGGGGTTGATCATGTTGCTAGTCCACTGGTGGTGCAGCACAGGTTCTCGCATTTACTGCGGCCACATCCTGGACTGGCTTATGGAGGATGTTGGTCAGTGTAGCAGTTAGCCAGGCTTCAAGGAGCTTCTTTATCGCTGGTGGTGTCTCCTCTCCCACGGATGTGGAGGCTGTTTTACCAAGGGATTTGTGATGCTGCAGCGGGAGGGGGTGATCCCCGTCGTCTAGGAGAGGCATTATTTGTTGTGTCCTCGTCCACTACTTCTGAGTTTTCGTGGATGATGTTCATGAGGTTGGTTGAGAGGTCACCCATTATTCTCGTTCTTTCTTCTCTGTTACCTGTCGTATTAGATTTATGCGTGCAGGGAGAAAAAGGTTCTTATTTCCTTTTGTTTTTTTGTTAGTAACCAGTGTCGATTGTAGATCTAGAAGAAACTAAAAGACTTAACGAGAAATTCCCACGGACGGCGCCAAATTGTTTGACCAAAAAGTATAAACTCCGGTTAAACTATTAAATTTATGTATTAATGGGTTAAATCTAGTTAAGGATAATAACTTTAGATGCTAATCTCGAAAACGTACAAGAGATGGGGATAGATCCCGTAAATGATTGATGACAATAAGTGCAAAGTACTCTTAAAGCATAAACATTAATGGAGATATAACTAATAAGAAGTTAAAATAAATGGCATTTAAGTAAATAAGGAGAATGATTCACCCAATAATGGATGGATTAGAAGAATATTTCTCCTGACAAGGATGAGTGACAGAAAGGTCTAAGATTCGTATGAACAATCCTCAGATCTGGTGGAAAGGTGGGAAATAATATGAACAAGAATCTTTATCAAAAGGTAATCTTTGTATTTTTCACAAGAAAAGAAAGATTCATTTTCTCTAAAGTGCTCAAAATGAATCTCCCCCTTATTCCTTTTTCTTTGCCCTTATATATTCAACACATATCCCTAGTAAACCCTAATGGTACAAATGTCGGGAATATTCACTATAATATTCTCTTTAATATCCTACTCTGAAAACTAGCCGTTATTGTCCTTTACGCAGTGCTTGACCTCGACCATGGTTGACACCTCGGCCACGAATTTCGCTGCCTTCTGGTCGATCTCGATTGACTCTTTCCTTAGTGTTATATTGGACCAGATACCCTTAGGGCAGATTTTTTCCCATACAAATTGTACATCTTTTCATAATTTAATATGTACATGATGTTGAATATTACTTGTCTTATTTTTCATGTGAGTATTGATTATGGATAATGACATTTAAAATGACTTAAATTTTACATTGTCACCATATAAAAGTTTACTATTTTATTTTATTTTTCTTGACAAGGTCAATTCCTCGTTTGTTAAAAAGTAAATATCTATCTTGATCATCTTTCATCAATTTTTGGCTTTTTAAGTGGTCCACTATATTTATTTTTTTAATTATCAAGAAGGAATTAACTTCTTTTTTTCATTTCCCTTGGGAGTAAAGAGCTTAGGAGTATTTATGATATTTTCAATAAACAAATTAAGGTTAATATGGTCAATTTTATTGTTAATTAATGCTAAAAGGTGAATTCCTTAATATGTGTGAAAACAACTAAAAAATCAGTTAAAGTTGACGGGAGGAATTACTATTGTACACCTCAAGGGCGGATTCGGCTACAATTGAATCTATAATTTTCAATACGTCATATGGATTTATATATAAAAGCTTACTAAAATCTCAACAATATTAGATTTGAACTCATAATTTTAACAGTACAATAAGTCAATGCTAAATATTTTTAGAAATTGAACTCATTAAATTTAAATTCTAGATTCACCTCTAGTACGTACATATTGGTTTCATCAACTTACTTACTTTACCTATACCTTTGTCAAGTTGTATAATACCCACCCCTATGCTCGATCATTTCTCCATAATTGATTTGTAAGTCAACCTAATTATGTAAAAAAGAATTGCATGATTAATGCACTTTCACTGCTAATAGTGTGAGGTTATACTATTTAAACACCACGTAGATAGCCCCACATTTTTTCCATCTATCAGCTATATCAAACTTTGCTTTTATTAATCCACTGTCCTCACATATAAAAACTACAAAGTGAAAAGAACTACAACAAATTCACAGACCATTTACTAAACGAAAAACCAACCCCAGCAAAAAGCTGAAATGGCCACAGTTTTTATACCAAACAGTGACACAACAACTCCAGCCAGAGCTACCAGCTATCTCAAATTCCGGACAGAATCCCACGTCGAACTCCTGAAGACCGATTCTCCGGCGATGTCCGGCAGAAGACGGCAGCTGTGGCAGCCGCCTAGGGTGGTGGACACTGTGTCATGCCGGCAACTATACTTAAGGAGCGCGTATACGTTTTCAAGAAAAGAAACTGTCCCTCAAAAAACTAAGAAATGTTTCGGAAAGGTCAAAGAAAGGGTGGCTTCCGGCGGCAAAAAGCAGGGAAAACCCGGTCAACGGCGGCGACGGAGGAGGTTTGCGGTGGTGAGGAGAGTGAAGAAACTTTCTTGTGCGGCGTTGTCTGGTATTTTCCGAAGGCTGTTATCATGCACTGCTACTGTTGACGTTGTGGACCGTAAAAGTTAAAGTCAATGTAGTCACAGTATTTTTCTCTTTTCCTCCTTTCACCTTTTTTTTTTTTGGCTTTTCTTGTCTGATTATATTTTAAGAGAAAGAAAGCGTCTGAGTATATCTTCTCCTTTGCTTTGGCCAATATTAAAGCATGAGCATGAATTAGTTCGAAATTTGAAAAAAAAAGGGTGGGGAAATATGCAAGTGTAAAATTCTTAGTAGTGCTTAATTTTCTTTTTTCTTTCTAATGACGGTTTTCTATTTGAGCTTGTACCCACTTTTATTCACATACCTATTATTCCACTAGCACAATACAATTTTGTCAGCCAAATGAAAAAGAATTTACCTAATATAGTTTATGCAGTTAGCCAGTTTTTTATTAGGTCCTTTTAACTTACACTATTCTTCTTTCTTTTATTTTTCTCCTGTATGACAAAGTACAAGAATTTCAATCCCGGCCTTTTACCCAAATCAAGCAATTTAACAGAATTAAGATTTAAAGTGAGAATACAAATCATTTAACCATAATCAAGTTTTAAATATGTGTATGCAAGATTATAATTCTTACATTAATTGGTTTAATGTAAACATAAGGCGCACATTAGTTTTTGTCATTGTTCAATTTGCAAGGTCAAACAAGTAATAAAGGACTAAAGGTACCCCAGTTAAGGTAGAGCTATTACCGTAATTGATGGGATAAAGAGACATTGATAATGCAAGATTAAATTGAAGATTCCAACGGCTATTGACCATGATAAGCTTTTTCATTTCAGTAATTAATGTGTCATAAAAAAAAACCCAAAGTTGTTATTTTGTTTTTCCCAAATCATCAACCACAAAAAAAAAAAAGAAACACAGAATCACAAAAGTAAAAGAATAAAGGAAAAAAATTGCTCACAGTAATAACGATGTGATTTTAATCTTTACTCATAAGTTAATTAAAAAAAAACTCATAAGTATTCTATTATATTATATTATAAGGTGTTATTTATTTATTTATTTATTTAATTCTATTACCATTCGGGGAGTTAAGTGCTTTTCAATTGAAAGGCTATTCTCAAACATATGAGATTTTATGATTATAGTACATCTATATGGCTATGTAAGTTTAATCTCAAAAAATTTAAGACAGTGATGTCCGAATATATGTCGAAAGAAATTTAAAGGTGTTTATAAGGCAGGCAAACCGATTATAGTGAAACAGTTTAGATTCTGACACAGAACTATACGACTAGTAATACAACATTTGTTTAGCATTTTAATTCTTATAATAATAATAATAATAATAATAATAATAATAAGATAATAATAATAATAATTTAGGTAAAATTTTATATCTTACTTATGCAAAATATAATGTGGAATAGCAATACTTGAGCAAAATCTAAAATGGCAGAGTACCTTATGGGTCTTTTGTCAAAATGTAAGGGAATTTTACGGAAATGTTCCAAATAAGTCTTAACTTACTGATTACCAGCCATTAATCATAAACTTACAAAATTAGTCAAGCACATACAAAAACTAAAAACTCAAATATATAAGGATTTTTTCTCTCCAAGAATCACACGCAAAGATCTCCTTCCATATTTTTAAGTGTGATCGGCAATATTAGAAGAAATTTTATGGATGAGGTAGCAAATAAGGTGATGAAATATAAAATTTGAGGAAGATTGGAGGTGATTTGAACTAATTTGGTATCAAAATTCGTAGTCAAAATCGAGTTCAATTTTTTTCTGCAACATATGTATCACGCATGTATCTCACACATATGTATACATGTGATACATATTTGATTCAAATATGTGATACACAAACAAATGATACACAGTGTGATACACATATCATCTTTTTGAAAAAAATAAAAAATAGCCAGATTTACAACTGATATTTGAAAATAGCCACGGTTTCAAAACTAATTGAAAATTAGCCACTTTTCATGTAAAGATAAAATCTGAACAAAAACGCCCTTAAAAATCCAGAAATATTCCAGCATAATATGTTGTAGTTCGAATTTTTTACATATGAGCTTCCAGCATAATGTGCTGGAATTTCATAATGTGCTGGAATTCCAATGTAATAAGCGGGAAGTTCATATGCAGAAGCTCCATAATCCCCGCATATTATGCTGGAATTTTCTATGTGCTGGAGTTCCAACATAATATGCTGGAAGTTTATACGCAGGAGCTCCATAATCTCGCATATTATGCTGGAACTTTTCGTGTTTCGGCAAAATAAATGGCTACTTTTCAATGACTTTACAAACGTTGGCTATTTTTCAATTACCAGTCCAAATGGCTAGTCTGTCCTATTTTTACCATCTTTTTCATATTTATCTTCTACTTCAAATTTTCAATTAAAATCACCTCAAAACTCTACCAAATCATCCCAAAAATTGAGATTTAAGCTCCTTAATATGTATCCAATCTATTCCAATAACACCCACTCAAAAGAAAGCAAAAATTTAATATTTTTTTGGCTACAAATAATTAATTGGCTAATATTGATAATATTTTATGGATTGATAAATTTTTGTACTAACTTACTTGTGGGCTGATATAACTGGTAATTTCTAATAACACAAAAATTGTTAATTATGTGGGGAATAATAATACATGTATTGTTAACATGGATTGCAATGGGTAAGAACTAATTC
This sequence comes from Nicotiana obtusifolia, assembly GCA_002018475.1. Classification (NCBI taxonomy): domain Eukaryota; kingdom Viridiplantae; phylum Streptophyta; class Magnoliopsida; order Solanales; family Solanaceae; genus Nicotiana; species Nicotiana obtusifolia. Next base: position 47,762 of record MCJB01048619.1, on the reverse strand, counting down.
GCGCGAGCAAGTATTTACTATTACAATGTTATGCTTTTTTTAATTAAAAGTTTTATCTTTATTTAACATAAGACTCTCCCCATTACATGTCGTTTTCAGAATGTATCGTACTGTATTATTCGATAAATGCAATAGATTGTATTGTTTACCGTAGTTTCATGATGTCACAAATCAAAACTATGAATAATAAACTTGTAACATTACTAAGAAAAAATAAAATACGGTGTAGAATTATTATATAAAAAAATATGATAAAAGATAAAATAATAATAATTTAATAAAAAAGAAAGGCAAAATGAGAGAAAAAAGCAATGTAACGACGCCACCACACCAAATTCGTCGTTACATAAAACGTCACTTTTCGTTGTTATGTAACGACAAATTTTATAATGTGATACAATAAAATTTTAAGTAACAATCAAAATAAATAATGTATTTAAAGTAATAATACGATACAATAAGGTAAAAACCATCCAAGCTGTTAATCACCGTGTAAACATTAAATTGATGAAGCACAAATTTTAGTTTTCTTTTGGCAATATTGTTTGCAACAAAATGATATTTTTATATTATCATCAAGTGTAGGAGTAATTTTGGTCTCACAAGTCAGAACAGAAATGTAAACGAAATAAGAAGGCAACTGTTAAACAACGCGCGAACTGCTCCTCAGCCTTCTTCTTCACCTCTCATGTAATTCCTTCTTAAGCTTATGCCGCACACAAAAGTAAAGAATAATATGTATAGGCGACGATGCATCATTGTTTAAATCCTAGAATTCTCATTGTATTTATTTTGTGTAGCTCACTTTTTCTCAGATGGCTTCCAGGTAATCTTTATTTTGATTAATTGGTTGACCTCAATCTAATTAAATTCAGAATAAATGTGAATGGTCATTTATGGCCTGTATCAATTACGATTCTAGATTAATTGGGATCGGCTATGTAAATCCTTTTGTATGCATTCAACTAGACCTATTCAGGTTTCATGATTTTTCTATAAAGGAGAAAAATAAGTAATTGTTTTTTTGTTTGTTTCTGCAGGATTAGTCATAGCGGCAGTTGTTACACTTGATTCGATCGAAATATATAAGAAACATGAATTATTCGAATCGAAACCAACAGTATTTTTTCAGTGTAAAGGGGAGAACAAAACAATTTTGCCAGATGTGAAGAAAAAACATGTCTTGTATGCTTTCAAGGGCGAAGAGTCTTGGCAGGTTTATGATGACTGAATCTCTCTCAATTGTTTGATTTACTTACGATGGAATTTTCTCTTTGCTATCTTTTCCAGCTTTCACTTTTACAATTTCCTTTTCTTTCATTGTTTAGGGATAACTTGAACATTTAAACTTTACTAGCAATAACCATTTGTCATAATTTTGGTCATCAAAATGCTTATAGCATGCTAGTTTCGGCTACTGTCTTAGTCAGAGGCGGACCCAGGATTTTAATGCGATGGGGCACAATATTCTGCTCAACTAGTGCCTCCTAAAGGCTTTTAGTGTTTAGGGTGCCAAGTGATTTGAATTAACCTTTTTCAAGGTATACACTTATACATATACAAGATTTCTACCGAAGTTTATGGGTTTGGTGACCCTTCAATATTACACATAGGTCCGCCTCTAGTCGTAGTTGCAAAAAGCTATTCTTCTTAACAAAGTATGTTGGCATCGTGCTTGAGACGACTTAAGTATAAAATAAAAACTTGTGCAATTGTGTTGGGAAAAAGATCAGAATTTGTGATCTAGCCAATAAACATGAATATGGCAATGCATATGCCTTTAATTTCCTGCTAAAACATAACAGGTTGTATGTAGGAGTTGCCTTTTGTTTGGGGGGGGGGGGGGGGGACCTGTTACTCCCTAAGGTTACTGAACCTTTTACCTATTTTGCCTAAGTGTTGGTTTATTGCATTTTCAAAGGAATTTCTACACAGCTGGTCTTTGCTAACTTACTTCCTAGTTAGACGATGCCTATTGCAAATTACAAAATTTAGTTGTAAACCTGCAGCACCTTCCCACATGTGGACTGTAGTCATAACTCTTCTTTTCAACTTTTGGCTGCAACTGCTTCAGTTGGGTTAATGTTTTTTCTTTTTTTTTCTTTTTTGGGCGGGG